>BHFT01032261.1:0-90350 GCA_004320025.1 Laticauda laticaudata
GAGCTACTGAGTTTGAGACACACTTCCTTATTTAATTCAATGGGCCATCCAACATGACTTTGGTTCTGCTCACAGCATCTTGCTGATATTAATAATAGCACATCTTTCTCTATTTTTATGTCATATTCTACTAGGAGCTACAGGTAGTCCTCTAGTTATGACCACAATTGAGCCTAAAATTTCTGTTGCTAAGTGAAACATTTGTAAAGTGAATTTGTCCCATTTTATGACTTTTCTTGCCACATTTGTTAAGTAAATCACCGCAGTTGTTAAATTAGTAACACTGTTAAGTGAATCTGATTTCCCCATGGACTTTGTCAGAAGGTCACAAAAGATGATCACATTACCCCAGGACATTGCAACCATCATAAATATGAATCAGTTGTCAAACATCCAAGTGATCATGGGGATGCTACAATGGTTATGAGTGTGAAAAATGGTCATTAGTCACTTTTTTCAGTGCTGTTGAATTTCGAATGTTCACTAAGTGAACTGTTGTAAGTCGAGGACTACCTATCTATGAAGTCTTAATTATAATAAGCCCTATTCACCATATAAGCATTGGGAAAGTATTACTTCAGGAATTCTCTCACTGATACTTTCCGTCAAAATAATTTGCAGAGCAGGGTGGGGAGGAGTAATTATTTGTTAGTCTCTTTTTTTCTTTTAAATCACCTATAGAGTAGAAGGGAGTGTCTGTTGACTCTACTCTGTTTATAAAGAAAGCCAAAACTGCCCCCTTGCCAACAATATCAGAGTACAAAACAGGAAGAACAAAACAAAATCACTCACTGATACTTTTGCTCTATTAGCTAAGGGGCAGGGGTGGGCTTCAAAAATTTCAGTAACTGGTTCTTTGCCTGGTTGCTGGATGGGTGTGGCCATGGTGGATGTGGCCTAGTTGGCCTCCTGCACCAAGATGGGGGGGTTGCCCTCCCCGGAGGCCAGAAATGGGCCTGTTTTCGGCCTTCTGGAAATTCTGGGAGACCTGTTTTTCACTCTCTCCAGGCTCTGAAGGCTTTTATTGAGTCTCCGGGAGGGTGAAAACTGCCTTTCTTGGGCTCCGGAGGCTCTCCAAAGGCCAGAAATGGGCCCGTTTCTGGCCTCTGGAGCCTCTGGGAAGCATGTTTTTCACCCTCCCCGAGCCTCCACGCAAGCCCTGTAGTTACCTGGCATCCAAAATAGGCTGCATGGAGACTCCTGGGAGGGGCAGGGCAGGGTGGGTGGGTGGGGCCAGCCAGGGGTGGGATTTACTGGTTTACTGAATCAGTAATTAAAAATGATAAAATTAGATACCAGTTCTCCCAAACCAGAGTGAACCGGTAGCAGCCCACCCCTGCTAAGGGGTATATGTATTAGCAAAGCGGAGGAAGGGAAAAAATGGCACAAGAAATCTGCAAAGACAGCTCCTCCTGCCATATTCCAACCATGCATTTTCCCCTTTTTCTACATTTCCGAGTTTATTCCTTCTCTAGTAAGGAAAACAATGCTGAAAGTGGTATAAATGAAGACATTAGAAGATTGTAATTATAAAATAGTATTAAGTGGACCACATAATCCCTAAATTATAATTAGTGAAAGCCTTTTTAAAGGGATAATCAATTGTTCTGGGCCCTCACTGAAAAGGGCATTCATCATGTAATTCAGGATTTAAAATGATTGTATAGATCAATATTTTTGGTCAAAGCAGCAAAATAGTCACTTAACATGCAGCATTTAAGTTCCCTCAAATACTCCCAGTCCATGGGTTTTGGGTTGAAAAAAAAACAGGAGAAAAAAACTAATCATTGGAGAAAGCAATGAGAAGACAACAGGAGGGAAGCCTATAGCCCTTCATCATTTTTAAAAAGCCTTATGAATAAGGCTTTGGCTATGTTAAAGTAGAAACAACATTTCAAATGCTGAGGGACATTGGCTAAACAGATCTGGAGAAGAAGAAAATATGAACACACTGAACATATGAAAATGCAAGAAGGTAGGAATTTTAGAGTTAGATTCAGTAAAGAAAATTGAAAGAACCATCTATTGTGAAGAAAAGGGACTGCAAAAACGGATCTGTGGGAATTTCTTTTCCCTGAATGTATGTATGCATACATACCTACAAATCTTTCAGCTTTATCCTTTCCCTTTCCCTGATAAAAAAAGCAGAGAAAAGGAATAGGGAATGTTAAACCAAAGAAATTTAAGCATGAGATCAGGAAATGCAAAGGAACCTCAGCTAAATCTTATTTATACCCAACATTTTATTATACCTCTCCACAGCTTTTTATTCTTGCAGAAACGTATGTGATTCCTCCATATCCATATTATGCTTCATACATCACCTTTGGCTCTTTAAACTTTACATCTCTTGCTTTCTAAGGAATTCATCATCTTAAGGCCCAGTCCCACTGGCCGATGGATGCAAAACGTATGCATAAAGGACACAGTGGAGAAGCAAAATTTCGGGGGTGGCTCCATCCATTGTCATCCGCTCCAAAAAGTGGCGAAAATTTGCATAAACAGAACGGAAGAAAAGAACGGAAAAGAATGGATGTGGGTAGTATGTAGCGGGATGTTAAACGGATGTTCATAGGCAGCCTAGCAGATGAAAGCGGATGGAAGCGGATGACACCTCCAAAGGGGTTCCGGGGGAGAATTTCAAAGTGGAACGCATAGCGGGAGGGGCGGATGCATAGTGGATGAAGCGGATGCATCACGGACCCTATAGGAAACAAAGGGGATGTCGCGTGGATGTATATCGGATGCAAAGCATTCACTGCGCATGCGGGGAGTATGAATTGCGTCAGCTCCACGGATATAAAAGGATGCAGCATGCACGCAGTCAGCATACAGGGGAAAGACGTGCGCCACATACATCTTGCAGGAACACCATGGTTCGTCAGTCAGGCAAGAAGAGGAAGCCACGCCTACTTGTTCAGCCCTGGCAAGGTGAAGAAAGCCAGAACCAGCACCCCACCCCTGGCACTGACTCTGAAGCTGCTGCTGCTGCTGCTGTGGTGGACCAGCCCCAAGGCCCTCAAAGCCCTGCTGCTGAAGGCCCTTCTGCTCAAGCCCTGAAGGCCCTGCTGCTCAAGCCCTGAAGGCCCTGCTGCTCAAGCTCCTGAGGCCCTGCTGCTCCAGCCCTGAAGGCCCTGCTGCTCAAGCCCTGCCACAGGGAGGAGAGAGCAAGGGAAGCAGAAGGGAGAGAGGAAACAGTACATGTTTCCGAGGAGCATGAGGATGAGCTGCTAGAATGGCTGAGGGAGAACAAGTACCTCTGGAGAAAGGGCCACAGACTGTATCGGGACACCAAGAAGAATCGCAGCTCTGAGAGACAAGGCAGAGAGCCTGGGGTACACTGCCAGAAGTACTCTAGGATGGTGGAAGCACATGCACACCTGGTATGGCAAGCTACACCTCAAGAAATCCAGACAGGCCGCTGTCAAGCTCACTGACCGGGAGGTGTACATCATGGCCAAGTGCAGTTTCCTGGAGGGTGAGATCCACCACTGAGGAGCAGTCCCTCTGAGACCCCTCTCCCTCAGACAGCCCACAGACAGCCAGTCCTCTTCCAGCCAAAGAGCCAGCTACCCTGTCCAGGAAGGTGTCTTCAGAGGGCCCCACGGCAGAGACCCCCCGAAAGCTGCACTCCCCATGCCTGCCAGACTTGGAGGATCTGTGGAGGATGACGCCCTGCTGTCAACATGGAGGAAGAACAGCACCACAGAGGCCAACCCACCACCACCCCCAGATCCAGTTCCAGAGGATGCAGGCAGAGAGGCAGACTGGAGGGCCAGGACCACAGTGTGCTGTTTGAGATCAGGGACACAATGAAGACCAGCACAGAACTTCTCTCTCAGCTGGTCCACTTGGACAGAGCATCCTCGGCCGGAACACCTTCATCACCTACGTGAGCCAGACCCTGAGGGACCTGCCTGAGGCCCAGTACCAGGTGATGAAGCAGAAGATCACAGCACTTCTGCACAACCCTCAAGGCCCAGCTGACGCTGCTCCTACCCAGTCCAGGTGGCTCTCCACCCCAGGCGATGTCACAGCCCTTCCACGGCTTTCAAGTGGGTGAGCCAGTCCTCACCCAGCTGCAGACCAGACAGCCCCACTACACTCCTCCTTCCTCCAACCCACAGCCAAGCCCATCAACGGACAATCTGTCATCAATATTGGGCCTGACATCTCAAGTCCTTGATGAATGGCCTCCCAACCTCACGGGACTGAGTCAGCTCTTGGATAGTTTCCTGAACACACCATCCCCTGCTGTACCCTCAGGGCCAAGCACCCCAATGGTGCCTCAGACCAGCACTCAAGCCAGAGCCACCTCCACAGTCCCTGCCACGCTTTACAGCTAAGACCATGGACATGACTCAGAGTGACTGAGAATAGTATCAGAGACTGAGTTGTTTACTTGTTAAGTTTATCTTTGCTTAAGACACTTTACTTGGTTCATTTTGCTTAATTTAAACAGTCATAAAGTTTACCTAAGAAAGTTTATCTTTGCTTAAGAACACTTAATACAGTTTACTTGGTTCATTTTGCTTATTTAATAAAGTCATAAAGTTTACCTAAGAAAGTTAATAAAGGTTATCTTGCTTAACACACTGAGTTTACTTGGGTTCATTTTTTTTTTTTACTTAATAAAGTGTTGGTGAAAACTTTGAAAAAAATTTAACCTTTGCATGCTTGTGGGATAAATAAGGATAGTTGTGGGATATATAAACCTCCAGTGCAACCATAGTGGGACTGTTTGGTCCACCATCCCAGCGATCCAGATGATTTTCCTCCCCTTTTTATAGAAAATAATCGGTTGTCTGCTAGGTGTCCTTCTACATACTCTAGACATACTGCAGACATCCTAAATATAGATATACATCCCAGATACAAATGTTTTGTCCATCTATTTCCGTGCTACTAACGCGTGTTACACGTTCTGTGTACCTTTAGTTTCCTCCCTCTTTCCGTTTTCAGCTGCAGCGGATGTGAGTTGAGGGGATGGCCAGAGGATGCAGAAAGGATACAGCGGACATTTAACGGATGATAACGGACATAGAACGTTTGTTGCCCATACATGTCACGGATGTACATTGTACGCGGTGGAAAGTTCATCCGTTCACAAAGTTTTGTGCAGCTCAAAACTTATTGTGCGGATGAAATCTCAGTGGATGGATGCTCGACGGATAGAACATATGAAACACGTATGCATTGAGTACACAATGGATGCATTGCGTTTTCCAATGGATGGCAAGCTTTTTTTCACATTTTACATCCTCTTTGCATCCGTAAGTGCAGTGGGACCGGGCCTTTACTAAGACTTGTTTGTCTTCTTCCTTTCAACCCATTTACTTTTCTTTAACATATTTGTTTTGTGATTCAGTTCTCACTGATTCCTTTTATATGAATAAACCACCCAAATATACTCCTTTTATTCTGCTCACTGTATGTAATCCATATTCATTCAGTAGCCTTTAATCTGCTCCTTCTGATTCATCATCTACGACATGCCTAATTTTCACTTCTACATAACCAAATGAGAAGTACATTGTTATATGTAGCCCTTTTGTGAAGTATCCATTCCTCATGGCAGGCCCCATACCACTTACCACTTTTCTATTAGTATTTGTATATTTGAAAAGTTCTACATCCATTTCTTTATTTTTAGTAAGCATTCTGATGTATATTCTGCTTTTATCTCTTGTTCTGCACTTGTTCATTCTGTTTCCCTATCAAGTACTTGGTTTTTGATATATTAGTTTTCAGATCCATACTTTTACTGAATCATTCACTCTATCTAACATGCACTGAAAATCATTCAGGTTCTTACCCAGCAACAATAATTCTCTACATACAAAGTCACACACAGATCCATGTCCCTAACAAATGACCTCATTATTACAAACCTTCAGTTGCTCCGTACACAAATATTCATATGTTAGCATTTCTCCTGCTATACCATCCATTCATGAAGCCTTAGCCATTTTTAATATTCTCACATTATGTATGATTTCCTTGTCATCAATTTTTCCTTGACCACTAACAGTTGTAGCATTCATTTTATACAAATCTCTAATACTATATCCCCTCATTTCATCCAGGTAATCCCATCATTGCAATGTTATATTTCTTCCTCTCTTTTAATGTTGACTGTTTCTCAACCCCCTCAACAATGTTCTTTGAAATTTCCCCCCTATATATGCATTATATAATTTGCAGTAACCATTCTCTGACATACACTTCTCCCGCCTCACATTCACAGCCTCTTTTACTTTATAATTATTCCAAAATTCCCTTTTTGTATTTCATATAAGTATCACGCTTGTAAAATTCCACACATTTGACAAACCAGAGGTAAAAAGCAAGGATTTTAGGAGGGCATATTTAATGCCAATTTGGGATTAAAAACAGGTCCTCAAATCTTGAAGAGTAAACTCCCAACCAGAGTTAAATGAAAAGATTCAAATGAATCTTTCAAATGCCCAAACATTAAAAAAAAGTTGTTTCCAACATTTAGCCCATTCCAAAATTCAATAGTAAGAAAGATGTAGCATTATCTTTCTCACCATGGAAAGCAGTACAGTATTGTCTAGAGTACTAAATTCTGAGTAGAGGCTTAAGCACAATGAAATGCACTTTGATAGCACTCTCAAAGTTGTGATGTTTATATCTTTTAAATTCTATTCATTTGGAAATAATGAAAAGTAGTCATTGTTCTTAATATAATGATATAAATCTCCATGCCAGGTGCCAGGAATTATCCCAGATAATTGTTCTTTGTTGCTTCAGTGTAACAGAAACAACTAAAACTGCTGGGAATCTGCCTATGAACACTGAAGAAACACATATGTAGAAATGTCATGGTGTGCTAAGTGTACATACAATGCACTAAGACCTTTCCATTCAGCTCATAAGTGTTTCCACTTTAGCCTCCTGTTTTTTATGAACTGATTTTCTTCAAACAATTACAGGACGACCATGAAGGGCACTTTCTTTCACTGCCATCTTTTTGGAGGGATAGCACTTTTCAAGCTCTAGATAAGCTTTGGCTATCTTGATTAATAGCCATTGTAGCTCTATCCCTCATAAATTCATTGCATCCCCTTTCAAGCCACTTCAGGTTATTTGCTCCCTCCATTTTGTAACATTGAATTCAGCAGTATGAAATGACTGCATTGTTTGAAGTACGATCTGTGTTGGTTGATCTAAGTTGTAGTATTAAGAGAAAAGCCATGTACTTCTTCACTACATGTATATGCATTTCCACATCCCCTTCTTACTCATCTTTATCATAACTCCATAGTCCAAATAATCCTTCTAACAAGGTAAGGGACTCCATGCAAGGGTTGGATCATGCCCAGCATCTAGTACACTTACAGTAAGAATTCATATGCATCAAGGTATGTATGAATTTATTTCATTGTCTAATAAACATAAACCAACTAAATGAATTTTGAGGAACACACACAAAGGCAAACCATATTCTGGAGAAAAATATTGCAGTAATGCATTCATTATTTATTTGGAGACACATATTGATTCTTAGTTGTGGATTGTATATGTATAAAAATATCTTACCTGTGTGCAAAATGGAATATTCCACTATTTAGCAAGCCTTTGTTGAATGAGTCATCCTGGCTGCATCTTATTGGTTCACATAGTTAGCATCCAAGGAATTATTGCCTGGTAGAGCTTGCCAGGCCTTGCTTCATTCACAGAAATGCTGGTATGCTACCCAGCTCTTTCATTCACATATATAGAAATCCATTCATATTTTCCAGGTTTTTTTCATCTACTTTTCATGAAGGGAATAATTTCTGAATGACAGAGGTTGCGGCTTATTGCAGAACACAAGATCAGAAACGATCCATACCATGTATATTGCTGTTGCTAGGGTAGCAGGAGAAAAGGAAAAAAAAATGAATGCAGTGTGGAAGCTGTAGCAGGTTTGCAGTGTGATGAAAGGCTATCCGGCAGATCACTAGAAATTTGCTTTTTACAATGAATGGGACATTTTCATTCATCACTGCTGGGATCAGAGGTGCTACCTTCATTTATGTATCATCAGTTTGTCTCATTAAATACCTGCATTGAAAGATGCTATTGTGTGACTGCTTTTTCTATCATTCAGCTTTTACTGTGAGAAAATTGTCATATGTTCTCTGGATAATATATTAAGTTATGTGCTGCGTTCTCTTTTCTGTTTTTTGTTTAAGTTGGAGTAGGATTATTTTGAAATTTGCCTTTTTCAATATAATTATTTTAAATAATAGTTTCAATTATAAGTACATTAATTTAATGAAAAATTAGCAAGATTAGTTTCCATAATAATGTTACATTTTGCATGATTACAATAAATATATTACACACATTTTAAAGGTTGGTGTGTTGCTTAGCTCTTCATATTAAGAATTTATACACCTTTTATTATTGATGAAAATCAAAATGCTTATTAATGGATTAATTTTCAGTTTGGAAAGGAGGCATTACTTTTTTGTTTTAAATATTTTTCAGTTGTCCTGAAATATTAAAGTAAATGTGCATGTATGTGTATTTATACAAATTACTTAAGCCATATGTTTTTCATATTGTACAGCACAACATTTAATATAAAACTGCTGGCATTAAAAATTCCAGAATCAGAATACTGGGGTTTTGAAAAAAAGACTGCACTTTGCTGATTATGGTGACAAACATATGCCTATTATAATTGATAGTGAGCTTTTCTGGAAGAGAGAAAGAGAGATTCTGTACTGTATAGAATTTGTAGCATTGCTTTCTGTTCTGGATAGTTTGCACACTGGGCATATTTTATAAAGTCATTGGAATAGGCTAGTACTTTACATAGGGAAGAAAGTTAATGCAATTGCTTTGAGCCATTGTAGACATCCACCTAGAAGGAAGGAAGGAAGGAAGGAAGGAAGGAAGGAAGGAAGGAAGGAAGGAAGGAAGGCTAAATAACTGTTCCAAATAGGGAAAGAAAATGTGAGAATTGATTGGAGGTAGTGTGCTGTAAGTGGGTGGATTTTTTTTTTCCTTACAGGAAGTGCTTTGCAGCATTCACTGAGCCTTTTGTTGAAAAGGGTCCTTCTCATTTGTGTGAGTCATGCTTTTGCTGTGAGAGACTTGGCAGCTCTGAGCTGGACTGGGATCTTTCTGTTGCACAGAAAATTACCGCTTTGCCTAGCCTTACCATGGAACCTTAAGCAAAATTCTTTTCATTTTTTCTTTAAAAAAAAAAACCACAAGCTCCTCCCCATGGCCACATTTTCACTGACCATCTTTGATACTGTGAATCATCTGCTATGTTAGTAGAGGAGTTTCCTGTTTGCCGGAACGTACACAAGATTCCAGAAAGAAGGGCATGCTTCAGCGTTCCAAGTATAACCGCTTCAGGAATGATACAGTGACATCAGTGGATGATACTGTCCATAACTGGTCCATCAACAGCAAGTTCTCCTCAACAGATACCATTTCAGCGTCTTCACCATATCTGGCCTCACCTGAGAACCTCCAGAAGGAGCATGGTAGACACATCACCCTTTCCACTCTTGTGCCTAAAGTGTCCCACTTAAAACTGTCCTCCACAGGCAGCCTTTGGGGCATCAAGAACCTCTCCTCTGCAGTGAAAGAGCTGGCTGTCTCCAAGTTTCAGGGTAGCTCAGCAGCAGAGACTTCAGACAACACATACAGCCTTGCTATTGCCACCCTGTCTTCTCAGCAGGACAAGAGCAAGATGAGTACCGGGAAAAAAACATGGTCGGAGGAAACGTACCTGGGAGGTGAGGACTGGAATCAATGTGGCAGCACTGCCAACAAAGTACCCCAAGGATGGCTGCATTCAAATGAGAAGATCCTAGGACCTGGAGTGATGTATATTGTGAAGGTTGGTCTTCTTTCTTTCCATGCTCTGTTTTCTTTGGATCTGTTTTATAAATTGGGGTGGGAATGAGGAATCTAGACACCAGCCAAATAGGCTGGAGGATTTTTAATACTCACATTTCATTTCTGGAAGTCTGATGAAGACTGTTTATTGTGAAAAATTGATGTTAATTTGCTTTCATTAAATGAGCATTCAAGCTGACTCGCTGGCAGTTTAAATGATTTAAAGCAGTGGGAAAGAGCACTTCTAAAATTAAAAGGATTATATATCCAGTTCTTCAGAGTACTGCATGTATTTGTATACATTCATTAGTATTGTCTCTAGAGAATCTGTAATAGGTGAGGTAAGAGTCGCATCTTTCCATATGATAATTCTGAGTTCAAACATCAAATATCTCTAATGGAATATGTGTGTGTGTATGTGTCCAAATACACACAAAATTCTTTTATTTGCATGTCAAGACTAGAAGAGCAACAGCTTGTAGAATCTGTCTTATTTGCAAACAGAAATACAAGTGGTGCATTCAAAATACAGTCTTGTTTTATATAACAGTCTTTAACAGGACTTTTTTCCCCTTTCTGTTCCCTGATAGTTGAAGAGTAGGACAAAAAATCCTTATGCATTTCTAGGTCAGTTTTTCTATTCAGTGTACAGTAGTTAAGGTCTCATCGGACCAAGTGAAGTCTAAGATTCAAAGGCAAAATTAATGATTTATTTTGTGACTGTATGCCGATAGTTACTTGGTTCTAAAATGGCACTGCTGAGAATGAACACTTATTGTAACAGAGCAAATTTTCATAAAAATAATTTGATGTTTCGTAAGATTAAGCAAAAGCATTGTGTTTATATGTTATTTATTGAAAATAGGAATGATTATTTAAAGAAAAAATTATGATGTACTGTATAGTGCAACAGAGTGCAAACATTTAATTTCTCATTGCTTAAGATTCCACACTGACTATACTTTTATTTCAGTTATATTCTTAATTATCTGTTTTAAAACTTTGCTTTTACAAAAATAGGAAAATGTTAGTGCTTGTAATTCATAATTATAATTATAGCTAGATTACTTAAGAACCATATTTAATGACCAAATTGATCATGGCATGTAAAGCAAAATCTGCTTCTCATTGCTATTTTTCAGATTATAGTACTCATTACTGGACAATGAAAAAAATATATTACAAAATCAGATTTTAGAATAGCTATTCTGTATCATTTGCTTACATATTCTGATAAAGAAGCATCAGTTGCAAATTTCAACTGACTTTGAAAACTTGACAGATGAGGAACTATTGTTAGTGGATAATATGCTTGATAGAAATATTTTCATTTTAATTATTTATTATTAAAAGCTTCTCTTAAGCATCCATGCTGATTTTGGTGGATAGGTAAATAGAAAACAAGGTGTATTTATGATCTCAGTATATAATTCTAGTTTGGCAAAAAGATTATCACTCTATTGGACATTGTTTTTCGCTACCTGCTTATGAATTGACTTGGAATAAATTGGAAGGTAGACCAGTATTATTCCGTGTTGTCAATGTTTAATGTTGTATTTAAAAGTGAACTGATATTTCTATTTTATTTAGTTTTGCTTGTCTTGTATTTTTTTTCTTTTTTAGATTCCTTCCCCCCATTTCTTCTTTTTAATTATTAAAGCATTAAAAAAAAAGAAGTTATTGATATTGAGAATAATGAATTGTAATTCCATATATTTCAAGTAGTTGGCTACGTAGTGTTTTTTTCACTTGCTTCCAGACTTCACTGATAATTGTTTTCATAATATTTTATTGTTTGGAATTTTTAATGTTTCGGTTAGTCCCTCTGGTACATGTAAGACATTACATGAATACACAGAATTAAAAAATAATATCACAAAGATATTAGTTTTCCTCCAAAAAGAATGTGAGGAAAAAAGAACCAGAAATTTATCTTATGTGTAAAAAATTTCACTAACAGCTGAAAAATCCTCTTTCTTATCCTCTTATTGTTGATGATGATGATAATGGTAAACACATTTCAATAATCTTATGCTGTAACTCAGGAATACATTTGATCTTCTGATGATAACATAATATGTTTATAACATATTTTAAATATAACAATTTTTTTTGTTCCTTTTTTTAACCAAAATATCAACATCTTTCTCTAAAGATGGTTAACTGGAACATTTGGTGGAATTGTACAATGATTCGTTAGTTCTTAACATTTGTTGTTAGGAAATCTGATCTGTTCATCCTCTATCCCTGTAAAACACAAACAGTATTTTTTAATATTGCTTGAGGGAGAAAAATAAGGATTTCATCAAGTTATGTTGGTGATAGGATGGATGGCAGTAGTTCATAAATGGAAGAAAATGAGTATTCCAAATTTCGACTTTTAGTACACCAAACTATTATAAACAGTCATAATGGAAAAACTCCAGGATACAAGACATTAATCCAGAACATTCAGAACCCATTAAGAGATATTTATCTTCAGCAATGTTGAAGATAAAGTGGGACAAACATGAATGATAATTTGGGGGAAAAAAAGATTTAATGAGAAAATCATGAATCAGTAATACATTCAGCAAAGATATATTGCCCAAGTAATACTGTAGTTAATTATCTAAACTTTTTGTGTATTTTTATCCTAATAGAATAAAATAATTGCTAATTATTAGTTATATAGTTTAAAATTTGCATAATCTATACTCTTATACTCAATAAATAAATAAATGCAACTCATTTTTTAGCATTTTGATATCTTAGAAGTTCAGTATTTTAGTATCCTTCATTTTAACAACTCACATTATTAATTCTCTAACAACTGATTTAACTTTTAACTACTTTAGATTTTGTCTTGTATTTTAATAACTTACCTTCATACTCTGTATTCTATATTAGTTTGATCTGCCTTAATTTAAAGGATCGAATTGGAAATTTCCTTTTGCAATTTTCTTTCTCTCTGTATCTTGTATAAAACTTGGTTTATATTGTATACATGAAGCCAAGCAGACCTATATCTGATTTTAAAAGTCAGTGGTTATTCTTGGTCATATTAGCAATCTTGTGAATTTCAGCAAAAATGTGACAATAGGGCTAGTTCAGATTATGAGAATTGAAATAACATTCAAATATTCAGAAATTGGAAAATTAATTCTCACATCGATGGCATGATTTCAATCAAGGAGGTGACACACCATTGACAATCACATAAGATTAGAAGTTCAATAAAACACTAATCCAAAATGTAAAATTTTGGGAAAATTCAATGTGAATTAATATATGTGTCAGAAACTTTTGAGAAAATTACATTAAAAACTTTCTTTGCATCTAAAGAAATAAGTGCAGGATTTTGCATTAATTAACTATTTAACATAATCAGAACCTTTTATGATGGGACAGAAATCCAACCTAAGTGGCTGTGCAATATTAGGAAGAAAACAGGCAGAAATCTGTGAGACAAGGTAGATGATAAAACCTTAATATATACACTTAAAGAAACAGCAGCTTAACTGGAACTAAGACTTGGGAATCTATATGTATGTGTATGTGTGCATATACATAGTTAAAACTGAGAAATAGGAGGAGGTTTGCAAAATCTTTGATTTACATTACCTATTAAATCGGGAGGGGGGGGAATCATAAAATTAGCTGGGAAATCACCATGATACCAGATTTCTACAAAACAATATATTTATAGTTATATTCACATTTTTTTTTTAGTCCTGCAATACTCTCATTATCTATTGATGAAAAATCGTAACTGTTCAGTTTGAAGTAAAATTTTAAAAACTGTTGAATAATTGATTTAGAACCTATATACATTTCCCAAGTATACAATGGTACAGATGCAATTACTGAATTTGTTTAAGTCTAAAGCCAGCAGCTTCCTAGATTTTTCTTTCCTTCCCCAGCATCTGTGCCTGGTGCAATGTAATAAAAATTCTGATTTGGCAATATACCACTTGTTAAATTTATATTTAATAGAAGCCAGTGATCTATATAAATTCTAATAAATGCTTTTGTTGCATCCCACTGTAAAGCAATTAAATTAAAAGGGAAAATGTGTAGCCATCTTTCTTTTTTCATTTGATTAATACTTGGCTTTATCATTCAACAAATACACATACGAAGACTTGTTCAAAAATGTATATAATTTATTGCCAGATGTGTCTTTTAATTCCACAGGAAAATTTAGCATCTGTATGAGTTGCCAACTTAAATTAGCTAAAGAAAAACATTTTCTTTGTGCAGAAGAAAAGTACATTCATGTTGGTAAGGATTATCACCTGTCAGATATGCACCAGGTTAATTTGTATGTATTATAAATCCTGAAATATAATTTGTATTTTGACAGTTGTTGTGATCTAATTAGTGTTCTAGAACATGTTAGGCTCCTTTCTATTAAATGCCACTAAAAGAAGGTGAGGATAATAAATAAATTTAATAAATACATGGACATTGCTTTAAAATATATAGTACAATAATTCCCAGGATGTATTGGAGACTCAAAATGCTAACATTCAGACATTCAGAATTCTTAGTGCAATACATCAGTTCATATGATGGATGGAAACAATGCCTTCAAGGTAATCCCTTTTCAATTCTGTAATACCTAACCATTTGGAAGTACGAGCATAATCTCAAGGATCAGTGGCTGAAGACAGCTAAGGTCTCTATTGTTGTTTAAACTGTTGTGAGTTTGCATTGATTTATTGGTTTAAATTAAAAAATAAAATAAAAATGCAGGTGGTGCATCTTCTACCCATTGTCCACAACCCATGTCTGTTGTAAAGCAATATGTTGGTATCGGAAGCAGCTTCAAACAGCCTAAAGTTCATTAGTTCAACTATATTGCTCTTAGATCAAGCTGAACTGAAGTGAAATATCTCTCAATGGTTTTTTCTGATAAAGATAAATATATTTTGAAAACTGATATATTAATTTCCATTGCTAGAAATACTTACATGAACATCATATAGTTAAGGAAATTGCACCAGCTCTTAGCATATTTATTGGAAAGGATGACTATGCCTCTCCAATTAATATATCATTAAAAGGGGATGGTGAAAGTACTTTTTGTTTTTTTTGTTTCCATTTTTGCACCAGAAAAATCTATTCTATTTATGGCAAGTTCTAATTTCAATTAGCTGCTTATTATTATTCAGAAATACCATGAAATTTTGTTGGCCAAGATATTTTGTTGTCTGAAATAGAAAAGAAAATGAAAGATTCCAAGTTTCTTACACTAACACCAACGAATCCAGGTGAGTAATATTTAAGACTATATAGTTTGTTTAGAACTCCAATCAGCACATCTTCCTATTTATAAAAATATAACTAGATTACATTAAAAACAACCATACTTTCAAAGCCAGCCATCTGATTCTTTCAGCAATTTTTGCTGGATATCAGTGACTATGGGGAGAGGAACCTTTCCTTCTGTTAGCTTCCTTATTACTAAAGGCGAGATCACATTGGCCGACGGATGCAAAACGTATGTAAAAAGGACACAGCAGATGAGCAAATTTTTCATCCGTTGTTATCCGCCAAATTTGCATAAACAGAGCGGACAACAAGCGGACAGGACGAACGTGGGGAGGATGTTAGCGGGATGTAAAGCAGACGTTCATAGGAAGCTAGGGATGACACATTCCGCAAGGGCTTCCGGGGGAGAAGACAGCGAAGTGGTGTGCAGATGGAACGGAGCGGATTCAGAGCGGATATGCCCTAGGCGGATGACACGAGATGGCATCACAGACACCGTAGTGGATGCCGTAGCAGCTGCCTGCAGATGCCTAGCGATGCAAAGCATTCACTGCGCTATACTAAGGCGGGGAGGATGCATTGCGTGCAGCCTCGCGGATATAAAAGGATGCAGCTTTCGGCAAGCAGGTCACCCTTCAGAGGAAAGACCTGGCTGCCAGACACATCGTTAAGCCAACCAACGCATGGGAAAAGAGGAAGCCTGTGCCTACTCTGCCAGCTCCTGGCAAGAAGGACAGGACACCATTCCCACCCCTCGGCGCTGGACATCTGGCTTCTTGGCTGGGGCTTCTGCTGCTGGTGCTGACCTCTGCAAATCAAACCTTGTGTTACCATTATATACAGCTAACATACTTTTGTGCGTTATCTCGGAGCTTATGCATTTAGATTCTATTGTTTCAAGGATGACCCATAAATTAAAAAAAGCAACCATTTAGTCTTTGGTTCAAAAGCGCTTTGTTATTTTTTGATTAATTTGCTGTGAAATTGCAGAGGTAATTTTGGTAAAGTGCAAAGCTCCATTTTAACAGACACCCGATCAGCGGGAATTAAGCCACAAACAAGTTTAAAAGAAAAATTTAAAATGAATCATAAAATAATATGTTCTGATGTCATTTATACAGTGGAATTCCTAAAAAAGATTAGTTGGCTTCTATGCAGAGCATATAAATAAACATGTTTCTGCGGTGTTTTTGGCATTGAAAAGTTGATGCTTTATCGTTTGAGACAAATGAAAAAAGAGTATTCCGTGGAGATTTTAAAGTTTTTCTTTAAGAAATATCCTTCATGGAGGAGAAGGAAAGAGACAGATTGTCAATTGAAAATTGAAAATGTGGGGAGATGAGAGGTAGTTGTGTTCACGAAGAATGAAGACTTGAGACGGGCAGTGTAACTTTCAGCTCTTTATAGAATTGCTGGATTCCATCTGGGCCAGGAAGCTGCGGGCAGCCCTTTTTTTTTATATAGAGGCTGCTCGCGGCCAAACTGACGCTACCTTGACTTCTCCCGCGCGCTGAGGCGGCCAAATCATAAACTACGTTATTTTCGACCAATGCACCGTCGAGGTAGAACCCAATGCAGATTTGAATATTTGTGGACAATGGGAACAAGTATTTGGAGTATGCTAATATGTAACACCCCTCCCTTGCTTGGTTTGATCGCTATGGTTACATAGGTCACGTAAGTTCAGGGGGGCTTTTATGTTGTCTACTTGACCTGCGGCGGTTTAACTGTGCTGTTGTCTTGCGGTGGGGTTCGGATGGGATCGCTGTTCTCTGCGCCGTCCTTCGCTGTGGGAAGCCTTCTGGAAGGTGGAGTCAGCCATGGCGCTTCCCACCGTGGCCTACTCGGGGCTGGTAGAGTCGTGCTTGCTGCTCCCCTTCCAGAGTGGCTTCTTGGTATTAGCTTTTTGCGCGTCTTGTTCCTCTTCGGAAGTGCTTCTGTTCAGTGAGTAAGTAGTTGTTCTCTTTCTGGGCGTTTATTTGCAGAATTGTAGGTTTGTGGTTTGTATTTTTGATTTTTGTGGTGTTCTTGTTCTTAAATGGAGCGGTCTGCCCGCTCACCTCTTGTGTTTTGAGGGTTCTTCCCCTCTCTTGTTTTGAGTTAGTTATGCGTATTATTTGTGTTTATGGTTGTTGGTGGTACTGTGTGTGTGTTGTTTGTTCTTCGTGGCTGGGTCGTGTCAAGTTCGTTGCCAATGTCTTGATCTTAATTGGATCTATGTTGTCTCCCTCCAGCTTCTTCCATTGTCCGTGTTCTAATCTGTAGACGCGGGGTCTATTATTTGTGTTATTTTTGCCGCGTACTTGCCCCAATGGGTCCCCGTGAAGGATTGTTTTGCATAGACGCTAGGTCCCCCTGTTTCGAATGTGCGGTGTTTGCTGGACGGAGTCTGTTGGTTTTTCAGGGCTGTATGTGGGGTGTAATCTATCCAGATATGATCTTATTTTCTGCCATTAATCAATTCTGCTGGGGCTTTTATTTGTAGTGGGGTTAGGTGGATGTGTTGTATGTGAGCATTTAATAATTTTCTCTTGTATGTCTCTCGTGTCTAATTCTTTCTATGCGTTTAATTTGGTATATTGGACAATGCGTTCTGCCCGCCCATTTGTCGCCAGCCGGCCTGGTGGCTTAAGGAATGCCTTATTCGCTGTGTTCAGCGAGGAACTTTTCAAATATCAATGCTGTGAACTGTGGCCAGTTTATCTGAAAGCTAATACATCGGTAACCAATTGTGTGGGCGAAATAGTTATCCTCAGGTTGTCTGATAATGCTTTCTGTAGTTGTTGAGTTCATGAAACGCTTACTTCCCATCCAATCTTGAGTAAGCATCTACTATAATTAAAAATGTGTGTCCTTTTGTAGGCCCTGCAAAATCTTATGTGTATTCTTGGACGCAGGGGTCCCCTGCAGTGTTTCCCAGTCAAGTATAGGGTGCTGCAATCGGGTGCAGGTTGGATCTTTGGCATTTTAGTGCAGGTTTTCTACCCATCTCCCAATATCCTTAAATCCATCCCTGGCACCATACATATCCTGGCGCAGTGTGATTTCATTCGTACGATACCTATAGCAAAGGATGGTAGGACGGGTGTCCTTCATGTAAAATATTCAGTACTTGCCTCTTATAATAACTCCAGTATGAACATCGATTCCCCCCATAGAATACAACCTTTTTGACATTGAAGTTCAGTCTATCTGTTTCTTGACGGTTTAAAAAGTCACGTCTGTCTCGTTTTCCGTGGCCACCCCTTTTCCTATCCCAGTTTAAAACCTGCAACATTTTTTTGTCTCTGTGGTTTCTTTCGCATGTTTGCCTGCGGTTATGGGTAGGTTTGGTAGTGTCTCAATTTTGTTAGAGGTGGATGTGGTTGGTGGCTGGGTCACTTCCAGTTCAGTGTAGGGGAGTATAGCTCAGCGCATGCGGCATGTGAAATGTCCTGCCTGATCGGTGAATTAATTTGTAATTGTATACAGCAAGGAACTTGGACCACCTGTCATTTCGTGGGGAGAGTATATTTGGGGTGTCCTTGTTGCGCCTGCTATGTATTCCACCCAATAGGGGCTTGTGGTCTAATGAGTTAAAGGTCCTACCGTAGACGTATTCATGAAACTGTTTTGACCCCGGATATTGGGCTTGCTAACAGGCCTTTCTGTCAACTGGCTATAGTTCCTTTCTGGCTTTGGACAGTGGTTTTTGGAGTAGAATGGCGATGCGTACTTCTCTCCATCTGGTAGTGTGTGGCTGTAGTTAGGCTTCGAGCCGAACAGTGATGCGTCGCAGGTGACTGTTCAGTGGCAGCTGTGCCTAGCTGTATTTGTATTAATAGCAGATTGGATGTTGTTAAATCTTTTATTTTCTGGAACGCGGTCTTTCTCATTGTCTCAGGTCAGGTGGCTGTCTTGTCCAGCTAATCTTATGTAGTGTTCTGCCGTCGGTTGCTTCTGTGGCAGAAAAAATAAAAATTGATAAGTTCCCACGAATGCTTGTAAATCTGTTTTGTTTTTTGGTCTGGGCGTTGCTTTTATTTGGTTTGAATTTTTTAATCTGTGCAGTGGATGCCATCTTTATCAATTAGGTAACCCCAGGAAATCTCGACTTTCGAAGGTGGCTTTCTGACATTTTTTTTTTTTGACCTTGGAGTCCCCCGGCCTTTTAGGGAATCTTTGCAATTACTATTCTGAGACGGCGCTTCTAGTCGTTTCTTGTCGGCTGGCTTGAACTTAGCACATCATCAAAGTATGGGACTACCCCTTTTATCCCTTGTAACAAAGCTCCATGCAGGCTTTTGGACCCCCTGGGCCACCGCTGACTCCAAATTGCAGTCTTTTGCATTTGAATGCTCCCTAAATGAGTTCTCGATCGTTTGTGCCTATGCCACTTGTTTCGGGGTCGACTGGCAATTGTTTGGTACTGCTGTTGCAAGGTCGACGCTTTGGCGAAAACCTTGCGCTCATGCTCCCCTAATGAAGGTAACAGATGGTTGGCACTAACCGGAAAGGATATGCACTTTGCTGTTAAGCTGTTCATGGTTTAGGGTGGCCTTGTAGTGCACGCACAGATTTCTCACAGGAACCCATATGGCTTAATTGGGGGTTATGATTGGGGTTTTCCCATGTTAGCGTGTCTATGTTGGTTCAATATCCCTTCGTGGCTATGAGTTTATGTTAATTCCTCATCCGATCTTCGGTTTTAATGCGAAGGGAACTCGCTCCACTTTTAACACTAATTAGAACTATGTCGGATTCAAATTAAATGATATGGTTGGACGCTCGATACTTTCCTGAGTTTCCCATCGATACGTCGCTGGAACTCCTCATTAGGTTTCTTCCTCCCAGTCTGTCTCGATGATGCTGGTTGATTCGGTCACTTCGATCCAGGGGTTCAAACCATTGCGGGTGCCCAGTAGGCTTGGGCAGTTCCGGTCTAGCGATGGTTTAAAGGCAAAATTTGTTGTGTGTTTTTGAATGTGACTTGAAGTGTCTGAGTCCGTATACGGGGATCACTGTTCCCTTGGTAGTCCTTCAGTATCAGGTGTTTGGTTTTTCTAATTCCTGTTTCTGCGCCCTATGCCGGTAATCAATCTTTTAATGGTATTCATGATACCAATTGATGATATGAGCCAGGTCGCTTACCTACCATCTCGCATTTTTGCCTTCGATGCTGACTGCCACATTACCTTATCCGCCGGCCATTGGGTTGGCAATTTGAATTGGCCGAAATTGTTTAGGGGTTTTGGTGTGTTTCCTTCTTTTCTGTGTAGTCTTCATTTAGCTGTTTGCTCTGCTTTCCTCTGACTCTACGGCTTCAATGTCTGTTCTTTCTTTTATTCTTGTGGGTGTTGTCTCTAACGTCAGGAGCTGTAGCGTTTTCCGGTTTCGGCAGACCCTTGCTATGTGTCCCCGTGCCTCTTGCCAGTAGGCCATGCAAATTGGCATTAGGAACGGCACTTGCGGAAACTGGGGTGGTCTGCCTCTGCACCCCAGCCACTGGACCCTGACTTACGTCCATTTCGCTGTCCGTCTATTTTCGTTCCAACTGGAGTCTGTGGATGTTCTTCCTCTTTGTCGTCGGTCTCGGACAAGCGATTGCGCCTATCCTCGGTGTGTGTGATGCGTCTTGTGTGTGTTCTCCTGATTTCTTCTCTGGAAATTGCTTGTTTTTTGCTTGGGTGTTATTTTGTTGTTGTCACATTTCCATTGTTGCATTTTGGCTGCTGCGATTTTTAAGTGTCTTAAGCATGCATGGCCTCAGCAATAAGCTTCCAGTGAGTTTAATTTTTGGTCGGGGTTAGCAGTCGGCTCTGCAAAAGTGAGATCTCTTTAGACCAAGGACATGGGCGGCTCATGGGCTTCATCCATGTTGAAGGAACTCGCATACCCCTCCAATGTTCTGAGAGCCGCCTACGAAGTTGTGATCCTCTCACTTCTCTATGGTCCTATTTGTAGAACTCATTGTTCGCCGATAAGGCTGGAGATGGTCGGTGCGTAATGACATTCAGCCATTTTTCCAAATCTGGCACAGGCCATGCTGCTTTAGACGTCCTCAACGGTTTGGCCATTCCTTGGGCATCTTGAACAACTGTGGGCTCCACAGTTCGTCAGAAACTACAGCTCTCTTTCTGTTGTGGAGATTTCCTTGTAAATCGTTTGCTCTTGAGGAACATGAGGAATATGTCGATGTAAGATTCCGCAGTCCTCCGTTTGGGTTGAATGGTGTGGGTGGCCAGTTGGGTTCCGGCCATTTCGTCTTTCGGGTTTCTCGTTGCGACGTGCTGCAACTGGTCTCCTTGTCTCAGAACCCACCACTCATTGCCTCCTGTTGTGTTCGCGAAAGAATGAGACTTGAGACCAGCGTAACTTTAGACCATCTTTTATTAGTTGCGATTCCGTCTGAGGGCCAGGAGCCGTGGCGTTCTTTTTTTATATAGAGGCTGCTCGGCGCTTCAAATGGCCCCAGCTGATGGCTCCTTGATTCTCCTTGCGGCTGAGTGCGCCAATGCATAAACTAGTTGTTTTCCCCGACAACTCACATCGACGTAGAACACGCAATCAAGTCTTGAGTATTTGTGGGGACCAATGGGTTTAACAGAGTATTTTGGGAGTATGCGTAATATGTAACAAAGAGGGAAGTTAAGAGAGTGGAGAGGAGAAGGAAAGAGAGAGGAGGAGGGAGTGGAGGCGAGAAGGAAGGCAAGAGAAGGAGAGGAAAGAGATAGATTTGCTGGATATAAGTAATTGGAAAACATAATGTATTATAAAGGAAATGCAGCATAAATAATATTTTTTTAAAAAAAGAATATGCTTCATGGATGAAATAATTCTGGATTAATCATTTTTATCCGCTGGTAAACTAATACAAAGCTTCAAAGTTTTTCTTTCCAGAAAGGCATTGGGGCATCAGGTCTTAGAAAAATTGCGAATACTAAAATGGTGGAAACATATATTGGGTGACATTGCAGTAAAATGTGCGATCTGGTTCTAGATTTTTGGTTGTGGATGTCACGCATGCAGAGTAATAAGGTCTGGGAGTTCATATCAGAACCTTAGCATAAAAGCTTTTTAACTGGGTTCTCTTTTCATCAGCCTTCTTAATTTTTGTGCAAGCTTTCCTGGTGATCTATGCTCTGTGGAAAATTTTGAAGTGTTTATCTTCTGGAGCCATAAATTAGAGGTTTACAATTAGCAGTGATCTGAAAGTGAGTCGCAATTAGCTAAAAGCATGGATTTGAAAGGAACTAAAATTCTAACAGCTGACTTTTCTTTCCTTAGTTTTAATGGCTTCGCTATTACAACGAAAGGAGTAGGCATTCTCTACTGTAAAGGAACTAAGCTCTCCATAATTTCAGGTTGACTCCAGGAGAAACTCCGATCATAGTTTAGAAATGCAATGGAGGACTGTGAGCCTGTTTTAAACGGCAGACGGATGTTTACAACCATACGGTGCGCTTAAATTGGTCAAACATAATAATAGAGCAAGTTCTTGACTTCACCAACAATGGAAGGCATGTCAATGATTGACATTATGCTATAGTTACAGGAAGGGAAAATGGTAACTTGGAAAAACTGGAACAGCTTGAAAGATGCATTTTAACATACTCAGCTTTGGGCTGAGGTGAGGTAAAGTCAGCTCACAAAGACAATTAACCTGGAATATGTTTATGTCTGGCAGATAACGGGAAATGTGAATAGTGGATCAGGTTCATAACACTGTTCTGATGACTTGCGGATTGATTCTGAGTTGCATTTAATTCGTGGATACCAAGTAACTAGGGCTTGCCCAATGACTTTGCCTCATTCCTTAAGTCCCATGTCAACAACAAATAGATGCCGAGCCAAGTGTCGAACGGATGCAAAGAGGATGTAAAACGGACAAAAAAACCTTTTGCATCCCGTTGGAAAACCCGCCGATGTACACTCACATGCTCCATTTGGCTTCCTCTCTATCCGTCCAGCATCCATTTATGGGCACGTTTCATCCGCTCCAAAAGTTTGGGGCTGCCAAAATTTTGGCGCGGGAAAATGTATCCAAGTTTCTTAACCGGTCTGCATCCACTAATCGCATGACCGCTGGAGCATCTCGTTTCTGCATCCGTGTACAACATCTGCTATAATCGCCAGGCTATCCGCTCACGCTCCGGCAACTCGCATCCGCTCGGCGTACGCAGGGAGGCACGAGCGGAATGGATGCAGAACAGATGAAGAATGGATGCAGAACGGATGGCCAAGCGGAAACAAACGTCTTAAAATGGAAAAACGTTCGCAGAGGGACCTATCTCGGATATTAAGGATGTTGCAGGATGCCTAGAGGATGCGCTAGAGATGCAAAGGGACACCATACAACTGCTTATAAAAGGGGGAGGCACTCACTACCACTTTTCAGAACAGCAGCCAGCTGGTGCCAGACTCTGCAGCCTCATCTGACTCTTCTCTTCCACAGCATGCAGTCATGTCCACCGTGGTATTGTGACAAAGTCCTTCGGCATCCACCATGGTCTTCTGCAAATGCGAAGCCATCTAGCAGGCTTTCTGTGAACTCTACTACGGGAAGAAAAAGGAGGCACCCAACAAAAGTCGCTGGGTTCCAAAGATGGTTCACTCAGAAGATGCAGAGGATGGACTGTACAAAAAGCTGATGGTGGAGCCTCAGGAAGGCGAAAGCATCTCGGCATGCGTTCCAGAACTTCAATGAGAATGGCGCTTCCAGCCATGTTTTGTACAAACTTGTGGCAGCGCCTGAACCCAAGGTTGACCAAAGACAAACACCAACTTCCCGGCCGCAGCTCCTGGAACCTGGGCTCAGGGTGGCACTCACTCTGGCACAGCCTGGCGCTCAGGGACCACCTACAGGAAGCATGGCCAATACGGCTGGAGGGTGCAACCCAACACCATCAGCTTTGTTGTCAGAGAAAGTGGTTGGCAGGCCATCATTGAAGCATACAAGGAGGAGCATCCCTCCAGTGGCCCCTCCACTGAAGAAGGATGAAGAAAAGGTTGTCAGGCGCAGGTGGTACAGAACGTGGAACCTTCCCCACAGTCTCCGTTGGAGCCATAGATGGCAAGCACGTGCCTCAAAGCTCCAGCCAAGTTTTGGGTGCACTTATGCACAACTACAAAAGGGCTTTCTTCAGCATCATCCTCTTCGCCATGGTCAATGCTGAATACAAGTTTTCATGTAGCATCGATGCTTCAGGCAACGGCTCATCTTCAGATGCCCAGGTATACAACGCCAGTCACTCAAGGCGGGGCTGGCAAGCAACCTCAATGGTGGGCTTCCCCAGATCCAGAACCCGCTGCCCACGACAAGCAAGAATGTTGAGCCCTACTTCATCATGGGGGATGACGCCTTCTTTCCTCACAAACTACTCGATGAAGCCCTACACCTCCAAATACCTCACCCGTGAAGAGAAGGATCTTCCACTACAGGCTGTTCAGGGTCAAGAGGGTGGTGGAGAAATGCCTTTGCATCCTGGCCAACAGGTTCGCAGGTACTTCTCACACAACAATGGCAGCATAGCCCAGCAGACCATTGAGGATCATGGAGAGCTTGCTGGATCCTGCACAATCTCATGCGGCACGAATCCGCTAACTCACAGTGCTGCAGATACAGGCTTGTCGGACGTCAAACAAGGCGAATGGGGAGTATGGGCCTGGGGAATGGAGGCAAGGGCAAACCTGATCGACAGCTGAGGATGTGCAGAGGCCAGCCAAACAAGAGCTCACAATGAGGGCGAAGAGCAGCGCAACCCTCCTGAAACACTGGTGTTCAACTCCCAGCTTGGAGCAGCTGGAGTGGACAGAAGCAGGATGGTAAATGCTTAATGGATTGCTTCCCTTCAGCCTGTCTCATCACACGGATGAATTTGGGCCATGTCTGTTTGGTTGGGCCTACAATGAACAGGGCATTTAATAAAGAGTTGGGTGTTTATGTTGACATGTGTGGATGATTGATTATATCGTTATTGATAATAAAGGGCATAGGTGTGCATCTGGAGGGTGGACCATACAGTCGCACTATGGCTTGCACTGGAGGTTTTAGTCTATCCCAACTGCTATCCTACCCATTCCACAGCTATTGATCGCATCCCACAGGTATCCTAACGCCATTCAAAGACTATCCTTACCCCATCCACAAGCCATGCAAAGGGCTTAAAGCCATTTCTAAAAGTTTACAGCAAGACTTTATTAAAAAAAAGAAATGAACAAGTATGTGAATCAAAAATAGACTGTTATTAACAACAAGCTAATAAGACAAAAATGAGTCTGCTGGCACTCCTCTTGGTCGCTCAGGTCTCAGGGGTGAAGGGTGCAGGTGCTGTGGTGGTGCTGGTGCTGGGAGTGCTTGTTCATCAGCTCCTCCAGAAGCAGAAGCAGGGCAGAAGCGGCCAGGCCCCAGAAGAGCGAGCCCGGTGCTGCAAGAAAGCCCGCAGCAGAACGGCAGAGTTTGAGGCCAGGGGCGGGATGTAGCTGTAGCTTCAAGAAAATCTTCTGGCTATTGCTTGGGGCATCTTTTTCGACTGCCATACAGTAATGGGGGGGGGGGAGGGAGATAGGAAATAAAGGTTGGGGAGTGAGCTGGAGGTGTTACATTCATCTGTTGTATAAATGGGAGGGGGGAGCATAAGCTAGAGTTAGGTTTTCTATTTCTTGCTTACTTTCTCTCTCTTTTGCGCACTGCAACCCGTTATAAAAATAATGGCCAGGTCAACGGAGAGAGGCTCATCATCAAACCTGAAGATGCCCACATGAATCTGATCCACAAACTTCTAATTGGAAGTGTCATTTGAACTATTGGGGTGGGAAACATTTCCATCACTTTCTTTTAATATGTGAATTGCACGCCTAATTTCTCAGATTCAGATTCTTTGGTTGCTTCACCTGACTTCACTTTCAGTAAAAGATATCTTTTCCTCTAACTAATAGAGTCTAAAGTATTTCTTTCTGGATTTTGAATGGAGGCTCCGCCTGACATTATTCTGAATCTGAGCCACCTGCCCACGCCGGAGAAAATCAATTTTCTTTCTGAGGGGGCCCTGGGAACATCATGTCATCCTTCAAATAGTGACCAAGAGGATCCGGGAGCCATTGAGGGCAAGATTCTTTGCTGATGCAGGAAGCCCAAGCGCTAGCAGAAGCTTCAGTCTGGAAGAGGATCAAGTGTTGAGCGAGATGGCCAGTGGGGGTTGGTTGGAAAGATCCGGAGAGGAACCCCCGGAGTCACAACTACCAACCGGCGTGGAAACCAGGAAGGAGCCTTGGCATGCAAGAGAAGGAAAATGAGGGAACTCTTGCTGGATCAAGCCAGGAGACTCCCTGAATGAAAGCGCTTTGAACCCTCAAGCTTCACCAAACGGTAATGAAGGGGGTGGGGAAGAAGCCCCAGCAGGAGAAGCAGAGCAGTCTCCCTCTCCCATAATCAACCCGATCAGCAGCAGCCGGGGGCGCCTTCAGCAGGACGGTGGAGAATTCCTAGAAGGTAACTCCTAGGCTGCACTCCATGAGAAGTAAAATACGGGAGGGGATCCCAAAGCCTATGGGATTGTTTCCTTCAGCTTTCAAGTTTTGGAGCCATATGGAGGAGTATGGGAGGATATTTTCCCTCAGAAGCAGCCAACAGTGAGGTGTGTTAACCAGGGCTCTCGGAGGGATAGGGGCAGAGTGGATGGTTGACTTTTGCTAATGATTAATGCCTCCTCATTGTTGCTGACTGGTATAACCTATTTATGGCTGCACTGCGGGCCAGGTTTTGAGGACCCGCTGGGGGAGCGCAAGGCCCGGAATTAGGTGAAAACCATAAAACAGGGGCGAGGATCCTGTGGCTGTTACACCCAATGAATAAACAGTTAGCAGGCCATTTCCGAGGCTGGCCCAAGAAAGCCCTGATAGAAACTGTTTAAACAGATGTGCTAAATTGAAGATTGTTACCAGAGGATGCACTGCTAGAAGAGACCCGCAATAATTTGCAGATGTGCGTACTTGCTGGGCAGAAAGAAGTGGAAATTGATTATATCCGAAATAAACGGCGGCGGAGGTTATGGGTGGAGCAAGTTTTTCCCCCCACGCCTCAGAGGCTCGCTAAAACTTCAGAAGGGGAGGCAGTGGGCGGCAAGACCCAACCCTCGGGCCTGTTTTTCGATGCGGGAAAGAAGGTCACCGGGCTGTGAACTGCAGACGGTCAAGCTTGGAGCCAAAGGGGGTGCAAAGGAAGGATAAGAAAGCTGAAAGTCCCCAGCGAAGCCTAGCGAAACGCACTAAAAGTCGAAAGAGACAGAGAGGTCGGCCCGCTGCCACAGGAGTAGGATGCAGAAGCCCCAGTGAACCCTGAGGAGGAGGGGGATTTTATCTTTCGGGGGAAAACGAAACGGGCTTCCTGGTAACCTCAAAGCGTGGGCCTCATGACCCATTCCCGGTGAAGTTGAGGGTACGCCCAATCTCAGGGGTCGAGGGAGATGCTAGCCCTCGCTCTAGATTCTGGCTGCACATAGGTATATAATCAAACACGGAGTAGTGAAGGAAAATGGGGCTTTAAAGCTAAAACCTTTGAGATGCCATGTTCCGTTTGCCATTAGATGGATCACGTGGCTGGAGGTTGCCTCCGCTCGATTTTGTCACGGAACCCAATAGAAATGATCATAGGGAGAGCATGATGAGGACGCCTGCGTTTTATTGTGGTCCTGGAATGGGAGGCACCATTCATACTGGGAATTGCCTGGCTCCGAAATGGAACCCCCAGGTTAACTGGAGAAAGAGGTTGTTGCGCATACGCACAAAGACAGCGGCCAGGGGAAGGCGGCCAGATCCCAGCCGAAACCAGAGGACCTAAATTGAAATACGCTTCCACAGGTACTGAAGCCCGTGAAACACTGAAGGAGAAAATTCCCAGAAGATATTTGGGATTTAAAAGAAGTGTCAGTGAAAAGGCCTCGGACGAGCCTTGCCGCCTCCACGGCTAACGGACTGTGCTATTGAAATTTTGGCCTGGGGTGAAAGCTCGAATATCAAAGTTGTACTCAAATACCCCATTGGAATTGGGAAGAGCTAAGATTGTTTATTGATAATTTGACGTGGTTTCATTTCAGGCTTGCTAGGCCCCGGGTTTAGCGGCCCCATGTGTTGTCTCCGTGAAAAGAAAGATGGTTCCAAGCGCTTGGGTAGTGATTACAGAAATTTTCGAACGCTATTTCTGTGGAAACGTGTACCCCCTTCCTTTGATGAAGGACATGTTGGCCCATTTAGCGAAGGGAAAGATCTTTTCACGAATGTTGGATTTGAGAGAAGCATACTACGGATCAATTAAGGAGGGGGATGAGTGGGAAGACCGCTTTTAACCTGCTCGATGAGGTTGTTTTCCAATTCGAACGTTCTTCTCTTTTGGTTTACAAGGGGCCCCAGCTGTATTCAATGCAAATTGATCAAATCAAGTGTTACATGAAACATTTATACAGGGGGGTTCTTGGTTTACCTTGATGATATCCTTATCTACACGAGACCTTAGAGTGCAATGTGAAGTTAGTGCAGTCAGTTTGGTAACAAAAACTGTGTGCTGTCTAAGTTGTATTGCTAAATTGTCAACAATGTGAATTCCATCAAGGACAAAATGACTATTTTGGGATATCGCATTTTCATCTGAAGGCATAAAGAGATGGATTCCAGAGAAGGTGGTTGCCATTCATGGAGTGGGCTCCACCACGCACCACGAAAACAAACTTCAAAGCTTTTTGGGTTTGCAAAATTTTTTACCGGCAATTCATCCTGACGTTTGCTAAGATGCAATGCCCATCACAAATCTCTTTGAAAACAAAGGGGAGGTGAAGCAAACGGAGCTCAGGAAAAGCCAGCTGGAGTGGTCCATGGAGTGCAGCCGCTTTGAAAAGCTAAAACACTGTTTATGGCTGCAGAACAGTGCTGAAACACCCCGGATATGGACAACTCCTTTCGTGATTCAAGCCGATGCAAGTGATGTGGGCTATGTGGAGCAGTATTACATTCAATCAATGAGAAAGACTCTTACAGCCTTGTGCGTAACCTCCCGTAAGCTGTCTGAACAGAGAGGAAAGATAGGCCGTTCTGAGGAGAAAGCAAAACTTTTGGGCAGTTCGTTGGGCTTTGCTGACCTGGATGACATTTCTGGAAGGAGCAAAAACAAACTCCGTTATTGAGGTATGGACTGATCAGTAAGAATCTGGAGAGGCTTTTAAAAAATGCCCCGGAAGCTGTCCTCGAACAAGTCCGTGGGGCACCGAGTACTTCAAGCGATTTCAATTTCTCATTGAGTACATTCCAGGGGGGAAGAATTTCAAATGCGGGATGCTCTCTCTACAGACCTTCATATATAATAGCCACGCGCCGGAGGTGATAAGCCCAATTGTCTCAGCCAAACATCTCAGCCGCCCCGTGATCACCAGAGTTCAAAGAGAAGGAACAAAGAAGTGGTTTTTATCGAATGACCTAAGCGCGAACATCTAAAAGAAGCTTTACACAACTGGACGAATGGTATTCCTGGCTCTATTCAAGTAACTATACGATTACGAGATGGTTTGGCTTGGGTGGGCGCCAAGTTGTATGTGCGCACAGGCATTAAGGAGCCACAATACTGACAACAGGCTCATGAATTCTAAGCAGCTGGCCGCACTTGCAGATTTGCTGTGAAAGAACCTTACAATCGTGTTAAGCGGCAATTCCCTGGTGGCCTACTTTAAAGAAAGACATTGAAGCTTATGTAGCTTAGCTGTCCAGGATTTGTGCTTCGGCAAAGAGACTCCTGGTAAGCCAGATACGGGAATTGTTACAAAATGTAGCGCTATAGATCAACACGGCTCCCTGGAAGGAAATCTCTATGGACTTTATAGAGAATGCCGCAGAAGTGGGTGGGAAACACGGTCATTGAACAATGGTAAGTCGACTGATTTTGTTTTCGCCAACAAGTACATTGCCATAGCCTTGTTCCAAGATTCCCTCTGCTAAAGACGCTGGGCTAAACTGCTCTTAATATCACATATCTATAGGTTGACAAGGCGTGCCGTGGAACGCCATACTCTCTGACAGAGGGTCCAATTTACCGTCAAAATTTTGGGAAAGAAGTTCCTGAAAGTTAAATAGGTCTCCGCGCCAGGGGTTAAGCTTCCGCCCACACCCCCAAAACCAATGGGGGCCTGTGAGAGGACTAACGGCAGTGTTAGAACAATATCTCAGGATGCCTACATAAATTATTAGCAAGATAGACTGGTCCGAATTATTACCATTTGCCGAATTGGCATATAACACTCCGTACACAGCGGTACTGGATTTACTCCATTTACAGTGGCTTCGGGAGCAAGATTTCGTTCCCATACCTGAACTTCCTCGCGTGAAAAACTAACATCCTTCGTTTTGGATGAATGGATAACTCAACTCCCAACTACTGGCCAGTAACACGCATAAGCATTAAGATGAGGCCCATCAAGCTTCAAATAAGAAATTTGCGACAAGAAAGATCCCCCAGAAAGAAATATAAAGTGGGTTGACAGGTTTCCTGTCCACAGATACCTTGAGACCACTCAAAAGTCAAAGAGCTTGGTCCTAAGTATGTTGGTCCATTTCACAAATGAACGGTATTATACAATCCCTGTAACGTCCAGCTAACCTTACCGCAAAACTCTTCAACGGACCAATTCATCCGGTATTCAATGTTTAGTTTGCTAACATAACGTAACATTTCTGACTTAAGACCCATTCCAGGCTGACACCTCTCCATACCATTACTGATTGGAAGAGCGGAACAAACATTTTGAAGTTTAAAGAAATTCCTGACTTCTCGCACAGTGGACGAGGTTTCGACTCCAGTACTCTTGTAGCAGCTGGAAACATTTCCCTTCTTCACAAGCCGAATGGGGTTAATGAGACCGACAGTTAAAGCGCCCTAGTTGGTCAAAAGCTTGTCGTTCCAAGTTTCTGATCACCTTAGGATGTGTTGTTTTTGTAATTGTGTACGTGATTAATAATTATGGTCTTTATATTTTCTCCTCTCTCTCTTCTAGGACTGATGATTTTTCCTTTTTCCAGGAGCGGGCGATGTTACAGCCTTCAACGGAATCTTCGGCTATTGTCTTGCATTTTTCGACTGCATGAACTAACCGGGGGGGGAGGGGAGAAGGAATAAGTTGGGAAGTGAGTGGAGGTGTCTACCATTCATGTCTGTGTATCAAATTGGGAGGGGGAGCACTAAGCTAGAGGTTAGGTTTCTTATTTCTCGCTTAGCTTTCTTTCTCTCCTGCGCAACTGGCAACCGTTATCAAAAAATATCCAAGGTTCACACGGGAAGAGCCATCATCATCCCCTGAAATGGCCCACATGTCATAACCACATTTCTTAATTGGAAAGTGTCATTTGAACTATTGGGGGTGGGAACATTTCCATCACTTTTCTATATGTGAATTTGCGCGCCCTAATTTTCAGATTCAGAATTCTTTGGTTGCTACCATTCACTTTCAGTAAAAAGATATCTTTTCTTAAACTAAAGATTCTAAGTATTTTCTTTTCCTGGATTTTGATGGTAGCTCCGCCTAAACAGTAGCCCTTTCCCTCTTGGCAAGGGCTGGCAGCAGAATGGCTGAGGCTTGCTGTGCTTCCACATGGTTCGTGGGGTTGCTGGCTGTGCAGGGAGGCTGGACAGGAACCCAAGGTGCACGGGGAATGGTGGCAGCAGGGTCTGGCAGCAAGGCTGGGCATGCAAGGCGTTGTCAGGACCAGACATGCAGGCAGGGCAGGCAAGCAGCCAATCGTCCGGCAGCAGGTCATTTTTCCTCTGAATGGCGACTGCTGCCGAGCTGTTTCCATTATATCCCCAGGGCTGGACGCAATGCATCCTCATCCGCATGCGCATTAATGCCAGGCATCCGCTAGGCTTCCGCTGTGCATCTGCTTGCATTCGCTTCATCCGCTAGGCTACCGCTCTGCTTTCGCCAGCCTCCCAGATCCGCCCCCTAGGCCACCGCTGTCGCGACTGTTTTAGTGTGGTCGTGCTGGTAGTTTAACGGAGGGCTGCGTGCTCTGCGGTCGTACCCCGCGTGTTCCGCGGAGGCCCTGCGTGGTAGCTGCCAGAAGTGCCAGACTTACACGCATGAAGAGTCAGTTCTCCAGACTCATGGTCCAGTAGGAGGGTTGGTGCGGCAGCGGCTGGTTTGATTGACGGTGCCGTCCGGTTTCCATGTTGTGTTCCAGTGTATGTAGATCATGTCGTGCAGTGTGTGACAAGTGTTTGTGCTTTGCCTACCGGCATGTCCGGTTCCTTGCTTGACTATGGGGTGTGAGCGGCGCTCACGGAGCGGCTGTAATCTCCGTTCCACCGTCCGGCTTTGCTGAGACCTCAGCGCGGAAGCCGCTGCGGATGTGCCATCTGCTCCGCATCCGCTTGCATCGCTATGGGGCTTCCGTTCGCGCATTCCGCTTTTCCATCCACCCCTGCGTCCTCTCCCGGTCCGTGTTAACTCCGGCTTCCGGTTATGCAAATTTTTGCCTCTTATGAGAGTGGATAACAAACGGGATTGATAACAACGGATGGAACATTTTGCTCGTCCGCTGTGTCTTTTTTGCATCCGTTGGGCAGTGTGACATGGGCTTTACCATGGTGGCGTTTGCCTGATGTTGGTTATCTTAGAATGCCAAGAAGTACATCAAGAAGGATAAACAATCCAGCTGCTACAGAAACATTTGGGAGTTTTAATATTGCATCACCACCGAAACTACTGTGACTGATCCCTATATTCATTAATGACAGAACCATGATCTGACAATCTAATGTAATAAAAAGGGCTATAGGAAATTATTAAAAATATTGTGATAACAATTACTTTATACAAAAATATTTTAATTATGGCCAAAAACATAAATAACAGCATGCAATATAATTAGAAAAAAAAATGGCACAGAGCAAAGTACTTTAATTTGAAAGCTGCTCCAAAATTAATTTTCAACTAACTTCATAAATAAAGCTTAGTATGACTCTATCTTGGTCTATGAGGAATCTCTGAGCAATAAGTTAAAAATGTGATTAGTTCAAGGAGGATTTATGGAATCATCTTCTTCCTGGACTGTACTCTGGGTATCATTTCTTACCAAAGTATTTGCTTTCCATAGTTTTTATCTGGAAATAAAAGCATATTCACTGCATACAGTAATGAGAAGCATGTATTAGAAATATTATTGTTAGTTCACATTGAGTAAAATTATATCCCTATGCAAATGATATTAAGGGTCAAGAAATCCAAGCAGCTCTGTCTTTATTTTCAGAATACACTGGCTAGAGATAGGGACATTCCCACTTCTGTGACACTAAAAGTTGATCAGGGCAGTATTTTTATTGCTACTCGGCTAATTACAAAAATCTTGCCAGACCAGCTGCACTCATTACAAAACAACTAGATAAACATTCCAAGGTTTGGAGAGGGCATCTATTTTCTATTGCTTCCTCCCCTTCCTTGATTCCAGACTAGCCAGACTCTTAACTCTTCCCTCCAACTTCAATTGCAGATTCCACAACAGATTTGCAACAATAATGAAGACAACTGAGATAGCGATAGTGTCAAATTATTGTTATTTTCTAAAAGGAAAATAGCCCCAAATATCAGTGACACTGTACAACATATCAGTAGTCCTCAACGTATGACTATTCATTGTACGACTATTTGAAGTTATGATGGTGTTGAAAAAGGTGACTTGTAAGTGGTCCTTGCACTTATGAGCACCAGAGTCCTTGCAGTCACATGACTGTGATTCATGCATTTGGCAACAGCTTGTATTTACAATAGTTGCAATGTCCCAGGCTCACAAGATCACCGTTCACCTCTTTCCCTGAGGGTTTCTGACAAACAAAGTCAATATGAGAATGCCAAATTAATGAGTACAGCAAAAAAAAAGATCATAAAACAGATTTAGTGATCAAAAGGCTCAACAATGGAAGTTCCAGTCATAATTGTGGCTACAATCCAAGGACCACCTGTAATATAAAATTAATAATGGTAAGAACATGCTGATCTAAGATCAAGTAACTGAAGACTTAGGAGGAAAAGAGATCAACTTTAATAGGTCTTGTGTTGCTACTCATCCAAATGTTATCAAATTATCCAAATTATTATATTTTATGCTACTCTTCCCATAAGGATCTCAGGTTAGTATAGATTATTCTCAGCTCTTATAATTACTCTGTAAAAGCTTGTGTGTACATTTTAGTAAATAAAGTTTTTTTAATATAGTCTGGTAACCAAAGGCCAAAGCATCTGGGTCGGGTAAGAGTTAAAAAAGTCAAAACGACAATTGTGCCTACACAGGCAAAGTGCATGGTGAGACTTTTTTTTTTTTTACTTCTTCCTGTGAACACCCCTGCAAAGGCAGAGGAAGTATCATATCACATCAGAGGAGGTAGCCTTCTCCCCTACGTTGTCATTTTTACTTTAATTTTATTTCTGGGTTTTAGAAAATCCAACTGTGAACTTGATTTGCATAACTACTACTGTATTTGCCTCAGTTCTCTATTATTACAGTACTTTCCCAGATGGGTAAGAGCTATTGTATATTTTCAATAATGTAATTAGTTCCTTCTGCTTATTTTATCTATGTTTTAATATGTTAAAATTTAAAATTTCTATTTAATTCCTTTGTTTAAGTAATTTAATTTTGAGGCTTCCCCGAGCTTGTGGGTTGGTTTCCAAAAATTTCATTATGAGCACTAGGTAACATCTTCAGCAGAGTTTCAGGGATGTCAGTGTCAGTGTTCTTCAGTTTATGAGGGCTTCATGTGAACAATAGAGCTTGTGATGGGTCAGTCATGGATATGTCAAGTGAGGGCCTTGTAATGGATCTTGTGATGGGCCAAGTGTGAGTGGAAATTTTATCTATTTATATTGTAGTTTTGAACTGAAAATCTAAGAATAGTAAAATACAATCATGCAGAGTTCTGTTATCTTAAAAATAAATTTCAATCAAATATGACAGACTATTTATGGAGACAGTGCACTGATGCTTCATACATAAAAATACCTGAAACAAAACATATCCTTAACCCTTATTCATATGCAATTAATAGCCTGGATTTTTTTTATGAAGCCAATTGTGTTTTATGACATTATAATACACATAATCAGTTCAACATGAATAACTGTTGGCAAATTTCCAAATACGAGGTTATTTTTCCTGACTAAAAATATTATGTGGCAGTAGTGAGACAGATTGCATTCAGACAGGCATGAATTCAAATGTGCCTATATAAGAAATGTCTAATTTTGCAAGCTTATTTTTAGACTATTGGCTGACTGGCAAACTACCAAACTTAGGGAAGGGGTTCAGTGCTAGCATTAGAGAGCAGCTATAAAAATGCTATTTTCATGATTAAAAAATGCAATAATAGTGTCTATATATCATATTTTGTTCAGGGTCCCATCTCATATTTGGGGATATGGCGAATATCTTATATAATTTAGTACCTGCTCTTTGAAGTTTTCTCCCCATCCCAGTCATCATTTTTGCAGAATTCTGCATAAACCTTTTCATTTCTTCAGCAAGCCAATTTTAATTATTTTACATATATATACACTTTCTTATGACATTTATTAATAGCCAAGTTCATAAGTATCAACATTCATTCGAGTTTGTTTCCTTAAAATTTCAGGATTTCACCAATAATCCAAAATTTCAGATTATTTGTGAATGTTATTGAGAAATGTCTATATTTCTAATTTATTTACATAATATGCTGAACATCTCAGGTATATTTATTTACCACCTAGGCAAGTTGAAATCATAAATGCCACAAAAATGTGTTTGTGTAGATGTGTGACTCTATATGCCTTTGTTTGTATCAGTTGAAAGCCTCAGTCAAGTCGAAAGTAAATGAGAAGGACTGGGTTTTGGAATAGTCCCTTTTCCTTAGCCCACAGAAGGAAATAATGGCAAACCTAAGCTATACAGGTCTGTCTACAGATAACAGCCTGCACTATATGTTCATCTCTAGTATGGGGAAAGATTGGTCAGGTTAGCCATTAAATTTCACAGATTCCAGACAGAAAGGAAAGAAGTCTGAACTGAGAGAGGAAGGAAGAGATAAAAGCCGCCCAAATTTCAGTGTTATCCATAGAAGTTCCATTAGAAAAAAACAAAGCAAGCCTTTTTGATAAAGAAAGAAGACAAAAGTCCTGAGTCCCTCTGCCAATTATGTCTGCATCTATTGCCCCCAATAGTCAATAGATTTATTGGTGCAGAAAACTGGTGCCTGCAAAGTTGAATTCCACCCATTATCCTTTTACATTCAGCATCCTAGCAACTGGCCTAAAGTTGTTTACTGACTGAAATACCTGGACTAGGGGAAAGATTTTGTGGCCAGGAAATTTACAGCTGCCTTATATTTCTTTTCCAGCAGACACAGGAGAGATTGGCTAGACCTTATTATGATCAAGTTAGTCTAATTTAAATATATCTACACAGCTGCAGAATTGTCAATAGCCAGTTAGCCTTTTTCCTCCCCTGTCAAACTTAAATTCTCGTGCAGATGTGTTGGTGTGCAAACACTTATGAAAAGAACCTGAAACAGTCTGCATGGCCTCTGATGCCTTTCACAACTTGAGGGTCATGCATGCAGCACATGATGTATTTTCCCACAGCAGACACAAATGATAGTGTATGCAAATTTTCTAACTCATTCTATTCTTGCACAATTCTTATGTGTAGCATCAAATTAAATTAGAAGCATAAGGGACTTTCTGCAGCATTAACTAATTATGCAACCTAGACTAATAATAGTATGATGAAAAATGTGAACGCATACTAGTGAAAGGGCCTTCTGTGTGGCTTCTAACCTAATAGAAGAAAAGAAAAGGGAGGACTCCAATTTTTAAAAAAAGGATTATCGCTGCTGTATATGTAAGTGAAAAAAAAAGGATAAGAATAAGAAAGGGGATGTTGGGATTTATTTTACTATACATGCTTAGCAAGCCATTTTGATGGACTATTTGTTGGAGAAGAGATATAAATAAAATAACAACCTCCATCTATCAAAATATGAGTATGGATTATGCTATACAAAGTTTATTTCAGTTATATTTATATGCACTTTTCCCCTCTTTGTAGTATTTGGGATGTATAGAGGTCTTGCAGTCCATGAAATCTCTGGATTTTAATACAAGAACACAAATAACAAGGTAAGATAATATATTCTACGTAGATTCCCATCACTGTATTTTGAATAAGGAACAATTAATTTACTTGAAGGAGACAAATACGAGCAGTAGTGCAGAGTGTGTGTTACTGATGATGCTAATTATACATAAGATTGTACCAGTGGTGGGATTCAAAAACTTTTACCACCAGTTTGATGGGGAGGCTTGGTGGGCGCGCTTTGCTTGCATGCCCACATTTTGCATGCGCACGCACACCAAACACGCACTTTGCCCAGGCGCAGAGGCATTTGCGCAGGCGCAGAGGCATTCCAACTCACCTCCTGCGAGCCTGCACTCTCCCAATCACTTCAGCAGCTGCCATGCAGCACTCTTCTGTATCGCGCAAAGCAGCTGCTCTTCAAAAGCAGAAGATAATGGTAAGTGTGGGAACCCAGGTGGGTGGGTGGGCCCAACAGCAGAGCGGCAGAGAGAACCAGTTCTGTCTCCACTGCTCATCACCGCTACCAGCTTGGCAGAACTGGGCTGAACCGGTAGCATACCACCACTGGTTTGTACACATAACAAATGTTTTTTGAGTTCTGCTCTGCCTTAAAATACTGAAAATATAAAATTATTTATGGACTATTATAAAATAATAAAATTATTTATATCTATACTTATGCTTAGGTAATATATGCTATTCATATTTATAAATATATATTATTATATATTTAATATATTTATATTAATATTTATAAATAGCATATAAATGATTAACATATTCTTGGACAGTGTCTTTGGGAACAATTCTTACTTTGGCTAGCAGGCAGTCCAGTTCTTTCTGATCAAGCACTTGCTCCCTCTATACAGCACCTCTATGATCTCCAATTCAGTGACTTAGCAGCGGAGCATCAGTGGTTGTAGGATTTGTGGGGAGAAGATGGAAGATGAAGCAAGCCAGTTCATAGCACAACCCCATGCCCACTATATATACCTCTTGTCTGGGATTATATTGAACATGGATTTTGCCCCAAGTGCCCTAAACTCATTTTTAAGAGTTGCACAACGAAGCAACAGAAAAAGACCGAAAGGGTGAGGGAGATAACTCGTTCTGACAGATGACTAAACCTTCAGATCTGAGTACACATAGTCCCCAGCTTACAACAACGCATTTATTGACCGTTCAAAGTTACAACGGCACTGAAAAAAGTGACATATGACCGTTCTTCACAGTTACAACCTTTGCAGCATCCCCGTGATCATGTGATCAAAATTCAGATCCACAGCATCTGGTTCATATTTATGACCATTGCAGCATCCCAGGGTCAAGTGATCCACTTTTGCGACCTTCCAACAAGCAAAGTAAATGGGGAAGTTAGATTCACTTAACAACCAGGTTACTAATTTATCAACTGCAAAGATTCACTTAACAACTGTGGCAGGAAAGGTTGTAAAATGGGGCAAAATTAACTTAACAAATGTCTCCGTTAACAACAGAAATTGGGGGTTCAATTGTGGTCGTAAGTCAAGGACTACCTATATCTGAAATGCAGTGATTGGTAGGTGATTTTCCAGCCACTTGGAGATACTGAGAAGAGTGCAGATGGCAACCTTTTCTGAGTGGAAAATTAGGATATCAACCCTATGAGTTAGCAAATTGAGATTGCCCATGGGGAGAACATATACCTTGTGCAGCTTTAAATTTCTGCTTTCTCACAGAGGAAATTTAATAGGAGGAGAGCTGTTTTAGTCCACGTGGCAAAAAAAAACCAGGAGCCTGGTGACACCCCCTTTTCTGACTAACAAATTTATTAACAGCAATAAGCTTTTGTGAAATGCAGCTCGGTTTTATTTGAGCTCCTAAATTGGAAAAGTCTGCTTTATGAATGAAATTTCAAATAAATAACATAGTATGTCAAGTTAAGATTCTAAGCTTGTTTTATTTGTCTCGGTTTTGTTGTGTGAAATGTTTCTTAAGGCAGGAAATATTGTAACTACGATATTGCTTGAGTCTAATCTTTAAAACTTGCTGCTGTAAATTTTGGATCAATGTTTTCAATGTAAATACATTTATACTGTTTCTCAGAACAATTTTTCAATACAGCTTCTGTATAGTTTCAAAGGTGTGATTGATTCTATAAATCCACAAGAGTATATATATATATTTCAAAGTGAGGATATGCTGTTATAAATCTGGAGGATATAATCATTTCTGTGGAAAAGCCTTGTCTCTGTCTCCTGGGAAAACAATAGGTTTCCTAAATATGAAACTATGGTAATATTGAATAACAGACTGGGTCCATTGTGAATGCATATATTGAAAAATACATAATGCTGCCCAAACAAATCAGTTTTAAGAATTATTTATTATGGTAGCTTATTAATAATGTCTGATTTAATATTTTGAGCCCATTGAGGACAGTGTTAGGTTTGAGCCTGTCTTTAAAAATCATCACTATATCTGTATAAATAGCTAGACACATGCCATGATATATAAGGGATGGATAAAGAAGGAGAGGAAGGAGGAGATATTTTACTTATGCATTGTTCTATCTTCTTTGCCAAATAGCCCTATTATTAATTGGTTGGAAATCTTTTTTGTCATGTCCTGTTAGAATCTGATTTGGAGGAGAGGCCGAGCAGCTGACAGCGAGTGGGAGTGTGGCTCCATTGGCTGTGGAAGAAACTGGGGGAGGGCAAAGGCCAGCTGGGCAGAGCAGTAGAGAGGCAGAACAAGTGAGAGGGAATTTGGAGGAAGACCCAGGCCCACCATCTCTTCATCCTAGGGAACTCAGGGAGGAACGGAGAAAGGAAGCAATGTGAGTTGCGTGGCTTACTGGGGATGAAAGGGCCCTGATTCATTAGCTGCAGCTGGGAACACATTATTTAAAAATGGAAGCTGCACACAGCAAGATATTGGGAGCAAATTGTGAATTATCTGGTGTCATCGAGGCTTATCTGTGTTTCTGGCATCTTCCCAACTGTGTGTGTTTTACTGTGCTTTCAAGTCCGCAATTCCTTCTCCTGCCCTGTCAAGTTAATTACTGCAGCGTGGTTTGTTTGGATTTTTAGCTACAGTTTGTATGTACTTCATTTTCGGACTGAATTTCCTCCACTTAAAGACTGTTCCTGGGAGAGTTTTTCTCCGGCCGAAGGTAACCTGGACATTGGGGCCAGAGTTGGAGATAATAAAGGGACTGATTCTTCCTGCTTATTTGACGGTGTTGCCTTTGTGCCACGCCCCAGGTCATCACACCTTTTCTGGCCCAATAGTCAGTCTGATCAAGAAAGCAAGATATATCAAAAACACCCATCCATGAAAAAATTGGATACTTCTTTTTGCCAACAGATGCTCTTCTGGGAATGCTTGTCAGCTGTGGAAATCAGGAAATAGAGGTTGATGCTTCTGGTCTTCTGATGAAGACACTAAGTTGGAGGAAGCTTGTCCATTACTTCAAAAGAGTTAACAAATGCAAGCCAGTATTTAACACTATTCTTGCCATTCTTTTTTAAAGCACATGATAATTTTGATGTTTCCAGATAAGGATTTTATTGGGCAGTGATCCTGTTGCATTCAGGGAATGTGAATAAGATGCCATTTTCTTTTATTTATAACCCCCATCAGTTTTTCCCACTTTTTCTTTTTGCAATTTTTTAAACAATAGTTTACTTCTGTTAGGCTAATCTTGATTTTTATCATCTAATTTCTTGCCATAGGCAGAAAGGACAAGAGATGCCAATCATTCCTCTTGATTATCTGCTATTTTTCTATGCTGGGTATCAAGAAGTCATTCTGTTTCAGCTTTTCCTTCCTTCCTTCCTTCCTTCCTTCCTTCCTTCCTTCCTTCCTTCCTTCCTTCCTTCCTTCCTTCCTTCCTTCTCTTTCTTTCTTTCTTTCTTNCTTTCTTTCTTTCTTTCTTTCTTTCTTTCTTTCTTTCTTTCTTTCTTTCTTTCTTTCTTTCTTTCTTTCTCCTTGCAGTTCCAGTCCCAGCATAGGGAACAACTATCAGAGGAAAGAATGCTAGCAACTATTATGTCATGTCCTATGAAACAATTTTTCAGCTGCTGAAATGACCTATGACATCCCCATGGTCGTGTGATTTACATTTGGATGCTTGACAACTGGTTCATATTTATGATGTTGCAGTGTCCTGGGGTCATGTAAGCCATCTTTTCCAGCCCTCTGACCAGCTAAATCAATGGGGAAGCCAGATTCACTTAACAACCATGTTACTAATTTAGCAACTGCAATGGTTCACAGTTGTGATAAGAAAGGTCATAAAATCGGACAAATGTCTCACTTAGCAAAATAAATCCTGGACTCAATTGTGGTCATAAATCGAGGATTACCAGTATCTGTAGAACATTACTGCCAATTCTTTATGGCTACGGAACTATGAAGGTTATTCAACGCAAAATTTTTATTTTACATTTCATTTTATTTTATTTCAGTCATAGATCAGCATACAACTAATAAAATTAACAGGTCATCTATAATAGAAGTAAATATTAAGACTGAGGAGGTTTTTTTTGTAACAAAGCACTCAGATGATTCTGACATCATATTCAATAAGAGTTTATTTGACTCGATTTGACTGTGAAGCATTGTGGTCTGTGTTGGTGTATGCTCATGTGCTTGTGTGCATTTAAACCAAAAACTGCAAGAAAATGAAAATTAAGAGTTGACAGAATTTGCCATATATTTATTCAGATTGTTTGCATTGATTCAAAATAAATGTTCATGTACTCTCTTCAATATGGAAGTGCCTGTTATATCTAATCTAAAATCAATCTCATTGATTCCAGAAATCCACAGTATATCTTTCAGATAGAAGGAAAATCCATGCATTAAAAATATATTCTGCTATTAACTCACATTTCTCGAGGAGAATTTGCTGTTTCAGTTATCCAGTTGTTCCTATTAGCACAATTAATGCAAGTTATGAAATTGTCAAAATATACAATATTTCAACTGCCTAATATCATACAATACTAATTTTAACTTCAGATTTTTCTGCAGATTCTTATATACATTAATGTCATAAAGGACCAATTTAGGTTTTCATGCACTGTTTGTAAAAATAAATGAAGAAAAATAGCATAAGCATTTGCTTTTGACATCCTATTCCATCTTTTTAGAGAAGCAATTGGCCTTGTTTGTGAAGCTGTGCCAGGAACCAAAGGGGCTTTTAAAAGAAGAAAGGTAGTAATCTTAATTATTTATTTATTGACTTACCATTATATTGTTGCCCAACTATCATGTCCTTCTCCAATTTTATCTCCAAAAAATATCCCAAAATTAACCAATCAGCTTCTGTGCATCAAAGGAGACATGAGCCTAAGTCTTTTCAATCCTAGAACATCTTCACCTTCAAACAAAACTGCTGTCTTGTTTCTTTATTAATTTATATTGATTCTGCCCAAGATAATGTGACACAAATAATTCACAAGCACCAAGTACATTTACATTTAGTTTTTTTGTACAAACATATATAAGAATTTGAGCAGAATAAGGTCCTGGTAAGAAGAATTATCTTTTTATTCACATTTATATTTTGACTACTGATGACTACATGGATAAATTCATTCAGTTTTCTCAGCCACATTTTTGGAAGTGGTTTGCTACTGTCCAAAGTATGCAGTTGGTTTCTATGCCAAAGGCAGGACTGGAACTCAGGTTTTCTTTTTCCTTGCTCAGTGTATTAACAAGAGTTAACCAGGGTTAAGGATTAGCCATTAGACCAAACTGGTTTTCAATCCAGATGACTATTAGATGACTGTGAAAAGACACAGACAATTTTAAGTCTTAGTGCCATTTAACAACTTAGCAGCTCTCTAAAGACATCCCATATCTGGTAGCCTTAACCAGAATATCATAAAAGTACCTATCCTGAAGCTTCAGATTTATGAATAGGGCACTGCATTGTTTATGATCCTGATTGCTACAGGGTAGGTCAATGATCATATAAATATATGCACATACAATGAATATTAAATGCATATAAATATACATAAATATAAATATGGCCTAGTTGTTTGAGGGGCCATCTATCTCCTGAAGTTTGTGCCCATCCTTTAAAATGGGCAGAGTATTTAGTTAGTATTCACTTTTTAAATTCACCTTCTAATCAAACCTAACCCATTTCCTTTCATTGTTCTTTCATTCACATTGAGGTATTTGTGAGTTTCTGAGCTAGATTCAAAGCAACTACAGTGTAGAATAGAACATAACTTCAATTTAGTGATAAGTAGAGGTGGGCTACAAATGACTATGGTAGTTTCTACAGTTTTGAACACGTGATAGTTTTTATGTTGTTCTTAACAAGTAAAATACATTTTTTATAACTTCTACCACCCAGGCTATTGACTATAGTAGTGATCTTAAGAGAATTATCAACCTCACACTTAATTCTTCAAGAGGAAAGTAATTCCACCATTCCAAACCGTTGATTTCCCAATCCACAAAATGACTGAATTGAATCCACGCCTATTTTCCCTCAAACATTATTCAGTGGCTCTCTCGGGATATCCACAACTGTTGTGGGATTAATTTGTAGACAAAAGATAGGTACAGTATGTGTTTTTTATATATTTATAACAATGTAAACAAAATCTCCAGATGATTGGTTTCACGTGGATATCACAAAGAGCAAGTTAAATTTGACTTGTACGTCATCTCTCAACTCAAATGACCATGGAATGAAAGAACCGAAACTAGCCATTCAGCTGAGGTTTAAGACACATGCTATATGCTTACCTTCTAACCATAGTGTATTACTGATGTCAAACTTCAGTGGGACACAGTATGATTGAAAGGGTCATATTTCTACTGTCCAATCACAGACAAGTTTAATTTTAACATACTAAGACTATTTTGTCTCCAAATCTAGCAAGAATCTCAGCAATTGTTAATAAAATTATGTGGAGCTGAATAGCCACTGCTCTCAAACATTATTTTGAAAAATTGAGATTGAAGACAGAGTTTTTTATTTATTGATAGATTGATTGATTCTTGCTGCCCAACTCTGTTGCATCTCTAGTATACAATATTAAGTAATTTGAGACAATATAATACGCAACCAAATAAAACCAAATGTTGGGAGGAAAATAGCAATTTTCTCTAGCAATCCAATAATCATACATGGGGTCTGCCACTCTTAAGTGTTAATCCCTGGAAAAGAATTGGTTTAAAGGGCTAGTTTAAGTAAGGCTAGGGTAGAGGCCATTTAACACATAACAGATAATCAGAGTTGGAAGGGATCTTGTAAATCATCTAGTCCAACCCCCTGCCCAAGCAGGAGACCCTACACCATTTCTGACAGATGGGAGTCCAATCTCTTCTTGAAAGTTTCAAGTGATGGCTCGCCCACAACTTCCAAGGGCATAGGAATCTGAGGGAATATTCTTACAAAAGGGCAGGCTCAGAAACAAAGAAGGCCCACTTCATGGATCCTATCAGTTGACACTATTTAATTGATGGAACCAGGAGCATGCCAACTCCACCCAATTTTACAGGAGGGGCACAAACTTCAGGAGATAAATGGTCCCTGAAATAACTAGTCCATATTTATATTTATTTATAAGTTCATGCATTTAATGTATATTGTGTGTGCATATTTATATGAACATTGATCCAATTCATCACTATTAGGATCATTAAAAAATGTGGTGCCTGTTCAGAAACCTATTTGTCTTCAGTCAATACAAGTGCCCTTTAAAATAAAGAATAGTCATTTCGTCACCATATGAAGTTATAATGGCACTGAAAAAAGTGGCTTATGATCATTTTTCACACAAACATTGCTACATCCCCAGTCACATGATCAAAATTCAGATGCTTGTCCACTGGCTCATATTTATGACAGTTGCAGTATCCCAGGGTGTGAACCCCTTTTGCAACCTATCAAGCAGCCAATGGGGAAGCCAGATTCATTTAACAACCAACCTAAAACTGCAGTGATTCATTTAACAACTGTGGCAAGAAAGGTCAAAAATGGGGTAAAATTCACTTAACAACTGTCTAGCTTAGCAGCAGAAATTTTGGGCTCAATTGTAGTCGTAAGTCAAGAACTACCTATAAATGCTTTTGAAAAATAATAATAAAAAATCTTAAGCAGGAGTTAAGGTTTGCAATCCTGCAAATTCTCACCAGCAATCGGGGTTACTGATTTCAGTTTCCAGAAAAGGTTGATGATTCCAGTTTTAAAACTATTACTTCCATCTCTTAATTATAGAAAATGAGGTCCATTTTTCTTCTCTATAGTATTTTCTCTTTCTTTTAAATCAGTATTTAAAGCATCCATGCACCGTTGATTAAATTGTCACATTCTTGACTTTTAAATTTTAGAGGTGTCAATTTATTCAGTGGGATTCAGATGCCATCAAAAATGGGTAGAATATTGAAATACATGCATTTTACTTTTCCAGCCACCAAGTAAAGCTCTCTCTAATATTCTGGGGAACAGCAATCTTCAGTTTGCAGGAATGAACATCAGTCTGAATATATCTACTACCAGTTTAAACCTGATGACTCCTGACTGTAAACAGGTTGGTATTTTTGTCATTCCCATTCTCTCTTTTTAAAATCTTATGGTTATTGTAAGCAAGCTATTTTCATTTTTAATTCTTATAATTTTAAAAAATGAACATTTGAATATCCAATTTACTTCAGTAAAAATATAGGGAAATAGTATAATTCAAGAGGCCATTTCTTCCATTTGAACTCACCACTAACTGAGATCATTTCCCCATCCCTTCAAGTACCAGTGGAATAGCTTGCCTTCAGAAGTTGTGGGAGCTTCATCACTGGAAGCTTTCAAGAAGAGATTGGATTGCCATTTGTCAGGGTCTTCTGCTTGGGTGGGGGGATTGGACTAGATGACCTTCAAACTCCTTTATTCTATTGATCTATTAATCTACTTCCTGTAGGTGTAAAGTGGGTAATGATTAGGGTATTCTTTGCATAGTTATTGTTCTGCTATTTTCAAGCTGTGAATTTGCTTTGTATGTTGCAAGATTAATTGTTTTAGACAACATTGTGATGTGACTCTGGTGGTTTAAAGAGAAAGGACTGGGTGTTTGTCAATATAGAAAACAGTAGGGTAGGGCTATGTAAACCATAGCCAGAGGATAAGACAAAAACAGTGTCATGGGGACAGGCATTAAATGGAAGTTAGCTTTTTGCACTGATTCTGGAACCAGCTAATAATGAAAGGATCTCTGTATAGTAAGAGCCATACTGAAATTAAAAAGAAACAAAGAAAATCAAAGAGGGCAGCAAAGCGAAATATTGACTTTCATTGCCAAATTCCAGATTCACATCTGAATGTTTCTTGAAGATCTTACAGACAGAGTTGTCATTTGAATGTACTTTTAATGGAAGCGTAGAGATACATGATATTTGTCACTGATACCCTTGTATTTCTAATTTGGATTTCTGATTCTACACACCCAAGAACACAGCTGGAAAAAAAAAGGAAAACCAGCATTTTGTGTATCTTACACATTATTTTTTCTTAACTCTACAGATTATAGCAAATCATCATATGCAATCTATTTCTTTTGCATCTGGAGTAGACGTGGTAAGTTTTTTCTTCCTTTTTACCATTTGCTATTGATGCAAGAGGTTATTGTGCCAAATTTATTACTTATCTTTCTTGAGAAAAAAAATTGCTCGTTGTTACACCCTGTAGCTTAGTGGTAAGGAAGAAAGACAAAGAAAATTTCAGTTTATTTGAACATGCTTGTGATACATGAATATATTTCAAGTGGTGCTTAGTCAAATAATTTCATAATTTGTAAGAGCTTCATTTAATGGACCTTGAAAACTATAGCCCAGTTTTTGAAAATAGCATCTCAAGCTTTCAGTTGATTTTCTAACCTAAATATTTGCTCAGTTTTGCTCAGTGCTTTACAAAGTTACCTATGCAAATCTTTGAGAATGCCTGCTTGATTAATGCATCTGTTCTAAAATTTAATTTGATTGATGTTTATAACATTTTTGTCACCATGGAATCCAGGCATAAGTACCAGATTGCAAAGATTCAGATGAAAATTCAGCTGACCTCTGATTCAGCACAAAAAGAAACTTTCATATTCATGATAGATGTTTCACTTTTTTATTCTCTATCCTCCTCCAACAGGATACAACAGACTATGTTGCATATGTAGCTAAGGATCCTGTTAATCACAGAGGTAAAAAATGCCTTATCTTTAGTCTCATTTCCTTTTTGAAAACATATATTGTTCAGATTCTCTTCAATTAGATAAGATTCTCTTCAATTATTCTATTCCTAATGGCTTCCTGCAGGTATTTGGCAAACAGTTTGCTTGTATTTATTTGTTCAGATGTTTCATTTAAAGCACATCTTGACTTCAAAATGATGAGGGTCAAATTAATAAAATAATCAAAGATCTGAGACTGACTCTTCCATCCTTTCATATATTAGAAAAAAGAGCTGCAATAGCAATAGCACTTAGACCCCTTTATCGTACTTTACAGCCCACTTTAAACAGTTTACAGAGTCAGCATATTGCCCCCAACAGTCTGAGTCCTCATTTTACTGACTTTGGAAGGATGGAAGGCTGAGTCAACCTTGAGCAGGTGAGAATCAAACTGCTGGCAGTCGGCAGAATTAGCCTGCAATATTACGTTCTAACCACTATGGCACCACAGCTCTTTGAAATGGAAAAATAATGACTGTATTATCAGCCAGTCCAGCAGAGTGCATTGCATCCACATGCAAGATTAACTTACTTTATAACTTTGCTCCCTCAAGAGCTTTTCATAAGAACTTGGTTGAGGATAGTTAGATATATAGCATTTGCTATGCTGCTGAATTGGCTTTCTGTCCTTTCAAACCTATGACTTCTAACAGGAAGGGCAGAATTCTCAACATTTTACAAATGATGCAGCAGGGTTCAGCAAAAGTTGAGGTAGACTAGTTTCCATCTGTATGTCAAATTTGATCATCAGATTTTGCAAGGAAGCAAGGTAGACCACCCAGTTAACTGCTGCAAGATAACTTTTGATGATGTTTAAGTCACTTTGGGGGCTTTTTAGTTAAGGAGTGGATAGAAATGCATTATAACATGGACTTGAGCTACCTTGAAGACTAATTGATGTATCAAACTTTATCAAAGAAATGAGACATATTAATTACTTATACTAGGAGTAGACATCCTATAGTTCCAGTCAGATCTTCATTTTTTTGCTTTACTTTCCAGGGAAGGCCTAGTGGTCAGATAAAATTTTATTTATTTATTTAAAACATTTATCTAGATGTTCACTTTATATCAAAGTTTGAACTGCTCCTAATCAAGAATTAAAACAATGCCAGTATGATGTCATTAACATTGCTTAGATGTTTTTTTTTTCATATTTACACAATTTAGCAAATAAAATTGGAAACTGTAACAGAGATTTTTCCTGGATATATATTTGAATAATGGTCTTGTTTTTTCATCACTTCCAGCATGTCATATTCTTGAATGTTATGATGGTCTTGCCCAGGATATAATCAGTACTATAGGACAAGCATTTGAACTTCGTTTTAAGCAGTATTTGCAGTGCCCCTCTAAGATTCCAGCACTTCAAGACCGGTGTGTATTATCATCAAGATTTTTATACACAGAGGTTTCTTTGTTTAGGGGAATAACAAAGAACTATTTTACTCAAAAATTTTAATACAAGCTCTAACTGCAAATGTTTTAATGAAATCTACCTGTAAATGTTTTAACTAGAGTGTGTAGATGTGATAACTGAGCAGCATGCCAGAAGAAATCATCTTTTGATACATCATATTATATATTTAGAAATAGCACATAGACTTATATACCACTTGATAGTGCTTTACAACCAGTGGTACAATTCAACTGGTGTAACAACCAGTTCAGTAAGCGCAACACATGCACTAAACATGTGCTTTGCATGTGTGCTCTACATTTTAAACAGCCCATTTTCAACTTAATTACTTACCTTCTGCTGCATCCCCAGTGAGTAAAACACTGATGCATGGCAAACCTCTCTGCCACACAAATCAGCTGTGTTAAAAAAAAAAAACAGGAAATAAAGCACAGGAAAGAGTAGGGGTGTGTGAGCGGGACCAAATGCTCACCAGAACTACTGTTTCACCGGAACCGGTCTGAACCGGTAGAATCCCACCCTTGTTTACAGCCCTCTCTATGTGGTTTACAGAGTCAGCATATTTCCTCCAACAATTTGGGTCATCATTTTACCCACCTCAGAAGGATGGAAGGTTGAGTCAATCTCAAGGCATCAGAATCAAACTGCTGGCAGTCAACAGAATTAGACTGCAATATGTTGCATTCTAACTACTGTGCTATCACAACTCTCTATATTATATATTTGTTATACAGGTAGTCCTTAACTTAAAATAGTTCATTTAGTGACCATTCAAAGTTCCAATGGCACTGAAAAAATGACTTATGACAGTTTTTCACAGTTATGAACTTTACAGCATCGCCATGATCATGTGATCAAAATTTAGATGCTTGGCAACTGGTTCATATTTATGTGTGTTGTTATGTCCCAAGATCATGTGATCACCTTTGCCAGTTTCTGACAACCAAAGCTAGATTCATTTAACAACCGGGTTACTAACTAATCAATTGTAGTGATTCATTTAACAACAGTTAAAGGTGGTAAAATAGGCCAAAACTCACTTAACAAATGTCTCACCAAAGAACAAAAATTTTGAGCTCAATTGTAGTTGTAAGGTGAGGACTACCTGTACATAATATAATATGATATTATTTTAATTATTTTTCTGCATCTAAGAGAGTGAAGGGGCAATAAAGTTTATTAGGGTGCCTTTTAATGGGGCAAATAAGTTCATAAGATAGGAGACAGAGCAAATGGTTTTATGCTGAAGATCTTAGCTGAATTGCCCTGCTTGTGTATTGAGAATCAGGCAGGGCAAAGTGGTACTTGTATATCACTGAGTTCTGATGCGGTGTTTTCATAAATTGAATAAATTATATTAGTGTTATTATTAACCTTTGAATAACTGTCATAAAACAGACTTCAAAGTAGATCTAGACACTGGGCTGAAATGCCTGGGAGCAATAGCAATTTTCAGTAACATTCTGTTTAAAGGAATGAGGGCTCAAACTGTACCATAGTAGAACTTTCAATCCTAATGCATAAACCCTGATTCCAATAAGGAATATTACATCTGTAACACACTATTGAAGATAGAAAGTAGCATCCTTCTCACACTGCATATTTGCTCTTTGGAGGACAACATGAACTCAGAGAAAATAGGATCCAATCCTGTTCAGTCCCTGGGGCCAGACATTTTGTCTTCTGAACTTTTGGACATGTGCTGGAGCTCATCTTCAGGGAGAAGATGGGCTCCATCTTCAGGGCTTCCAGCATGAGTCCGAAAGCTTGGAAGACAGAACCTCTGATCCCAGTGACTGACCCAGATTGGATCCTGCAACTATCCTGAGATCATATTCATCAAAGATAGTGACTAAATTAGTAGACCAGCAAAATACTGTGGACATAATATATTTAGATTTTAACAAGGCATTCGACAAAGTAGACCACAACCTACTTCTTAGTAAGCTACAAAAAAGTGGAATAGATAGCACTACCACAAGATGGACTCGCAACTGGCTGACAAACCATGCTCAACAAGTAGTCCTTAATGGGTTTAAGTCTACATGGAGGGAAGTAAGCAGTGGGGTGCCACAAGGTTGTGTCTTAGGCCCAGTACTCTTCAATATCTTCATTAACGACTTAGATGAGGGAATAGAAGGGGAACCTACCAAATTTGCAGATGATACTAAGCTGGCAGGAATAGCTAACACCGAAGTTTCAAGTGACTGGCTCGCCCACAACGTTCCAAGGGCATGGATCTGAGGGAATATTCTTACAAAAGCGGCAGGCTCAGAAGACAAAGAAGGCCCACTCATGGATCTATCAGTTGACACTTTTAATTGATGGAACCAGGAGCATGCCAACTCACCCAAATTTTACAGGGGGCACAAAACTCAGGAGATTAATATGGTCCTGAATAACTAGTCCATTTTATATTTATTTATAAGTTCATGCATTTAATGTATATTGTGTGCTGCATATTTATTATGAAATTATCCAATCATACTATTGAGGATCATTAAAATGTGGTGCCTGTCAGAAACCTATTTGTCTTTCATCAATACAAGTGCCTTTAAAATAAAGATAGTACATTTCGTCATGCCATATAAGTTATAAGGCACTGAAGAAAACGTGCTTATGATCATTTTTCACACAAACATTGCCTACATCCCCAGTCACATGATCAAAAATTCAGAGCTTGTCCAATGGTCATATTTATGACAGTTGCGAGTATCCCAGGGTGTGAACCCTTGCAGACCTATCAACGCAGCCTAATGGGGAAGCCAGATTATTTAACAACCAACTCTAAAAACTGCAGTAGATTCATTTAACAACTGTGGCAAAGAAAGGTCAAAAATGGGTAAAATTCACGTTAACAACTGTCTAGTTAGCAGCAGAAAATTTTGGGCCTCAATTGTAGTCGTAGTCAAGAACGTACCTATAAATGCTTTTGACAAATAATATATAAAAAATCTTAAGCAGGAGTTAAGGTTTGCCAATCCTGCGCAAAATTCTGCACAGCATATCGGGGTTACTGATTTCAGTTTTTCCAGAAAAAAGTTGATGATTCCAGTTTTAAACTATTACTTCCAATCTCTTAATATAGAAAATGAGGTCCATTTTCTTCTTTATAGTATTTTCCTCTTTCTTTTAAATCAGTATTTAAAGCATCCATGCACCGTTGATTAAATTGTCACCATTCTTGACTTTTAATTTTAGAGCGTGTAATTTAATTCAGTGGGATTTCAGATGCCATCAAAAATGGGTAGAAATAATTGAAATACATGCATTTTGCTTTTCCAGCCACCAAGTAAAGCTCTCTCTAATATTCTGGGGAACAAGCAATCTGCAGTTTGCAGAATGAACATCAGTCTGAGATATATACTACTACCAGTTAAACCTATGCACTCCTGATGTAAACAGGTTGGTATTTTTGTCATTTCCATCTTCTCTTTTTAAAAAATTTATGGTTATTGTAAGCAAGCTATTTTCATTTTAATTCTTATAATTTTAAAAATGAAATTGAATAGATCCAATTTACTTCAGTAAAAATAATAGGGGAAATAGTATAATTCAAGAGGCATTTTTTCATTTGAACTCACCACTAACTGAGATCATTTCCCCACCCTTCAACGTACCAGTGGAATAGCTTCGCTTCGAAGTTGTGGAGCTTCATATACACTGGAAGCTTTCAAGAAGAGATTGGATTGCCATTTGTCCAGGGTCTTCTGCCTTGGGTGGGGGGATTGGACTAGATGACCTTCAAACTCCTTTATTCATTGAATCTATTATTCCTACTTCCTGTAGGTGTAAAGATGGGTAATGATTAGGGTAATTCTTTGCATAGTTATTGTTTGCTGCTATTTTCAACTGTGAATTTGCTTGGTATGTTGCAAGATTAAGTTTGTTTTAGACAAACAATTTGTGGAATGTGACTCTGGTGGTTTAAAGAGAAAGACTGGGTGTTTGTCATATAGAAAACAGTAGGTAGCGCTATGTAACAACCATAGCCAGAGGATTAAGACAAACACAGTGTCATGGGGAACAGGCATTAAATGGAAGTTAGCTTTTTGCCACTGATTCTGGAACCAACTAATACATGGAAAGGATCTTCTGTATAGTAGAGCCATACTGAATTAAAAGAAACAAAGAAAATCAAGAGGGCAGCCAAAGCGAAATATTGACTTTCATTGCAAATTCCAGATTCACATCTGAATGTTTCTTGAAGATTAAGACAGAGTTGTCATTTGAATGTACTTTATTAACGGAAGCGTAGAGATACATGATTATTTGTCACTGATAACCTGTATTTCTAATTTGGATTTCTGATCTCCACACCCAAGAACCAGCTGCGAAAAAAAAGGAAAACCGCATTTTGTGTATCTTCACACATATTTTTTCTTAACTCTACAGATTATAGCAAATCATCATATGCAATCATTTCTTTTGCATCTGGAGTAAGGACGGGTAAAGTTTTTTCTTCCTTTTAACCATTTGCTATTATGCAAGAGGTTATTTTGCCAAATTTTATTACTTATTTTCTTGAGAAAAAAATTGCTTCGTTGTTACACACCTGTAGCTTAGTGGTAAGGAAGAAAGAACAAAGAAATTTCAGTTTATTTGAACTGCTGTGATACTGAATATATTTCAAGTGTGCTTCGTCAATAATTTCATAATTTGTAAGAGCTTCAATTTAAATGGACTTGAAATATAGCCCAGTTTTTGAAAATAGCATCTCAAGCTTTTCAGTTGATTTTTCTAACCTAAATATTTGTCAGTTTTGCTCAGTGCTTGTTACAAAGTTACCTCTGCCAAATCTTTGAGAATGCCTGCTTGATTAATGCATCTGTTCTAAAATTTAATTTGATTGAGTTTATAACCATTTTTGTCACCATGGAATCCAGGCATAAGTACCAGATGCAAAGTTCAGATGAAAATCACTACCTCTGATTCAGCAAAAAAGAAACTTTCATATTCATTGATAGATTTTCACTTTTTTTTATTCTCTATCCTCTTCCAACATGATACAACAGACTATTGTTGCATATTAGCTAAGGATCCTGTTAATCAGCAAGGTAAAAATGCCTTATCTTTAGTCGTCATTTCCTTTTGAAACATATAGTTGTTCAGATTCCTTCTAATTAGATAAGATTCTCTTCAATTATTCTATTCTTCTAAATGGCTTCCTGCAGGTATTCTGGCAAACAGTTTTGCTTGTATTTATTTGTTCAGAGTTTCATTTAAGCACATCTTGACTTCAAAAGGATGAGGTCAAAGTTAATAAAATAATCAAAGAGTCTTGAAGACTGACTCTTCTCATCCTTTCATATATTAGAAAAAAAAGAGCTGAATGAACTAGCACTTAGACCCTTTATCGTACTTTACAGCCCCACTTTAAACAGTTGTACAGAGTCAGCATATTGCCCCCAACAAGTCCTGAGTCCTCATTTTACTGAGCTGTGGACAGGATGGAGGCTGAGTCAACTTGAGCAGGTGAGAATCAAACTGCTTGGCAGTCCGCGAAGAATTAGCCTGCAATATTACGTTCTAACACTATTGGCACCACAGCTCTTTGAAATGGAAAATATGACTGTATTAATCAGCCAGTCCTAGCAGAGTGCATTGCATCGCACCATGCAAGAGTTAACTTATTTATTTAACTTTGCTCCCTCAGAGCTTTTCATAAGAACTTGGTTGAGGATAGTAGATATATAGTGCATTTGCTATGCCTGCTTGAATGAGCTTTCTGTCCTGGTTCAAACGCTATTGACTCTAACAGGAAGGGCAGAATTCTCACATTTTACAAATGATGCAGCAGGGTTCAAAGCAAAAGTTGAGGTAGACTGTTTTTCCTCTGTATGTCAAATTTGATCATCAGATTTTGCAAGGAAGCAGGTGACACCCAGTTAACTGCTGCAAGATAAACTTTTGATTGTGATGTTTAAGGTCACTTTGGGGCTTTTTAGTCTAAGCGAGTGGATAGAAATGCCATTATTAACATAACTGAGCTACCTTGAAGACTAATTGATGTATCAAAAACTTTATCAAGAAATGAGAACATATTAATTATTTAACTAGGAGTAGACTCTATATTTCCAGTCAGATCTTATTTTTTTGCTTTAACTTTCCAGGAAGCGCCTAGTGGTTCAGATAAAATTTTTATTTATTATTTAAAACATTATCTAGATGTTCACTTATATCAAAGTTTGGAACGCTCCTAATCAAGAATTAAAACAATGCCAGGGACCCTCGCCCGACGGGGCTTCACCCAGAGCAGCTTTCCCGGGCGGCGGGTTGGTGCGGGGAAGAGACCGAGGAGCCAATCGGTATCTGGGTTAGCGCAGGTCAGCTTGGCCTTTCCGTGTTTCTGATGACCCGACATTCAGACGACGCAATCTGGGGCGAACCAATTTGGGGAGAGGGGTGTGTGTAGGTGTGTGTGACATAAACGAACAGTGAAAGCAACAGGGAAGATGAGCATGAGATCGTAACATTGCACGCCTTATCGGCCATTCCCAACCCGACACTTTCCAAAGTGTTGGATGAAGCCTGGGAATTGTGGGAGGGTGCCAGACGGGGAAAAAATTTTAATTTCTAGCATCAGATTTTAAGCCAGGAGGCATTGTTCTCCTCCCACCCCCGCTTTGGAGTTTGCTGGTGCGTATATTTGGCTAAAACTTTTGTGTGCTGAATTTATACGCCCCACCTTTCCTCCAGGGCGGCTCAGGGTAGTTAGTGTACCTAGCATGATCTCCTCAGATATTTGGGTTGGACTGACAGCATATGACTGACTTCCAACTACTCAGAAGGGCAGACTTGAACCCTGGTCTTCTGGTCCCTAATTCAACATTCTTTGTAATTGCTTCTGGTGTGACCAGGTTACTGCATTTTCAGGACCAGATCCATGGATCTCCTCTGGGGATGGAATCTTGGAAAAAGTTCACAAAAAGAGGATGGCATTCAGGATAACTGCAGCAAGATTGGAGAGTGGCCATATGAAAGAACTCTAAAGAAATGGCTGAGATTCCAAAGTTTGGAGTACAAGGAAGAGCAAAGCAATTTTTAAGAAACAGCCTAGTCTTTGAAATGAGGAGATCTCTATGAAGGTAGCTTGTGTGTGTGCGTGTGTTCAATGTGTGAACACACACACTGTGTGTTCTCTGGAAGTATAATGGAAGAAAATAAGAGAAAGTAGAATATAAGGTGCAATTCTAAAATAAATGGTAAATTTAGCAAAATGTGGTCATAAAATATGGGCAGCTGTCCAATGCATAATCTAACAAATGCCATTTGCTTGCAAAAAAGCATGTAGCTGCTATTGAGCCGATTGATTGGAGAGGCGTTGGAAAAGTATGTTAGAGGTTGGATTCCGGAAGTGGGCAGGTTCAATCCAGAAAAAAAGATGGAGCCTTTTAAAGGTTTAAGCCTTTTTTTGCTTTCTGGTTTCAAGTGAAATTGGAATGATAGTTGCTAACAGTTCAACTCCTTTCTTATATAATTTAATTATTAAATGAACACGCTTAATTTCTTTCCTATTCCAGGCAGATCACATTTAAGTCTCTTCCCATTTCAGACATAAAACTGCACAGAGGAACTTTCAAAAGTTATTTGGAGCTCTTTGCTGCAAATTAAAGCAGGTTTTTTTTTCAAGCAATACAAATGAGGATTCAAAACTTCTGCATGCTGCTCGTGAACGTCACATATAGGTATTCTGTGCAAGAGAATTTAATCTGATATGCACTCTTGATCTACAAGGAAAGATAATCCAAATATCTATTTTATTTAAACAATTTATATGGCCACCCACCTCACTATTATGCCTTTGGATGGAAGTATCCCTTCCTTCCTTCCCATATGAATGGATTTTGCAATAAATACAACATGTTATAAAGTAAACTAAACTGCAACTGGGAAGTTCTGTAGTGAGTTGCTGCAAGAACATCTCGTGGATTGGTTTGAAATGTCATGTCGTGTCCCAGTGTCATTGTTTTATCAGACAAGCCGAAACATGCTGAGGAGACAGTTACAGATCAGACAAGGTCACAATATTCACATTACATCATATTCGGCATGTAGAGCTATTTTATTTGTGGACTGCTGTGGGGCATTGTAGCTAGATCCAAGTGACATCGTCTGAAATAAAATGATTATGGACTGAATCTCACATAAACGTACACACAGCGCCTTTCTGATAGTAAATACAATAAAGCAGCCATGCCTTTTTTTTTTTTCCAGGCTGATATGGGATCATGATTTTAATGAGTAGAAGAAGTTTTGAGTGTTCAAAAACTGAAGCACTTCTCCACTTGTTCACTTTCATATTCACATTCCCTCCTGTTCTTTCCTCTTCCTCTCTGTCTGAAGTGAAGGACAAGGAAAAAAATAGAGAGGCATCAGAGGACAGTATCTGGAGTGCCTGGCAAGGACGTTCCTCCTCTTCCTCCTCCGCTCATCATTTCATGGTTCTCTCTGGGTTCAGACTTATGGGAAGAAGGTTTAAAGGACTGCTTCTCCTATTCACTCCCTTTCCCACAATCTCCCTCTTATAAGGATCCAATTTCAGTGCATCCACCATCTGGAAAGAATATTACTTCAGCTATACTTCAGGAACATGAGAACGCTTTTCTTCAAACAGTCAGTCCATAAATACCCCTGGCTTCACAAATATTTATACAAATCTAAAACCCCCAATAATCTTAACTAAATCACCTTATTTTTGCTGCTATATCCCAGGAATATTGAGCTGCAGTGCATGAATTGACTGGTCTGCTTTTAATTTCCTCTCTTACAGATGATGTAATTTCACTGTTTTCTTGAACATAGAAACCCTAACACTGAGTTTGCTGTTAATTTTGTATTCATGTTACATAGTCTATTTTCACCATTCTAAGTCATGAAAAATGGTACTTAAGCAGAATATGTCTGTCTGTCTATCAATCTATCCTATCTCTGTCTGTCTGTCATCTATAATTGTCTTTCTGTCTTTCAGCAGAAATGTGGAGCATTCTAGACATATACCTCTGGGTGCATAAGAGCCTTTTTAAAAAATTATGACAAACATGCACTGGTTGAAGAATTTAGTGCACATCTAAGGGATGACATCTTGACACCTTTGAATGTTCTGATATCAGTTAGATATTAGATCAATCAACCAGTCTCTGAACGGCATTCAAAACAGTCAGATCTACACAAGCTTTTCAGTTTCTAGAGGAGATGCTTGATGGCATCATTACCGGATTGGAAATCTTCTTCTGATATACATACATGATGTAATAATAAACGTTAGAGCTTCAAATCTGATACTGATATCATCTCTCATCGGTTCATATTCAAAATAATAGAAGTTTCTGTTTTTCCTGATAGTCTTTCCTTTAGATCAATCATTTCCATTTGTAAATAGCAATCATTACAATCAGGTGACATACAACAACAACGAGGAGTAGTAGTAGTACAAGCCAGGGGTGATGGAGTTCCAAGGACTTAAAGATGCCTAGCAGGCTTTATAACAGCATTTCTTCAAGAACTACAATCCAAAAGTAGGCCGAGACAGAATATTTGAGTTTGTAAGTGGGTGAGTGAGTATGTGCGTGTATGTGTATGTAAAGATTGTAAAAGTTCCTCTGATATCCACCTGCTATTTGCTTTAAGCATAAAGTTTATGTGAAATGCTTTATTGTTTTGGGCCCTTGGACATGAGTATCTGTAAGAAAGTATTTTCCACATTGCCTCTGCCCATCCCTTCCAATTTTCTGAGTGAAGAAAGACATGTCTGGAATAGATAATGCCTTGGAGAGGCACATATGACGGACAGGGCTGAAACAAGTAGCAAATGTTGACTGTAACCCAAAATGGGTGAGGATATTTATCCTCTCTCATACCCCTCTTTTTCTTCTTTATGTTATCTCTCACTCTTTTACAGAAGGGTTGTGAAATTAATAAATGGCCATATATGTTACTCCAGGGCTGCAGGCTGATCATCTATCTATTTAAGGACAAGGATGGAAGGTGCTGGAAGAAAGACTATGTATATTATTTTGCCCTACGTTCCTTTGATTGGTATGAATTATTTTTCATAGAATAGGCAACAAATCAATAAAAAATAGATAAAGCTGCCACAATGTGCCAAATACAATGTTGTATTAAATTTATGATTTGGTGTGTGATCTGAAACTATCATATTCTAGCATATTTGCGTGTTCTAGAATTGCCCCTTCTAGATCCAGAGGGTGCATCACAGAACTAAGACAGTAAGTACTTACATATAATATTGCCTTAAAATGAACCGAAGAAGTTTCTTGATGAGAAGTGAAACATTTTCAAAGAAAGAAAAAAAACAACAAAGTCCAGTTTGAAAAAAAAAAAAAACANAAAAAACAACAAAGTCCAGTTTGAAAAAAAAAAAAAGCACCTTTGAGACAATTATAACCCAGATGATTGAGAATCTCCATGGACCTTGAAAGTACGTGTTTTTTTCCTGGTGTAAAATGTATCATTTATTGATCTGATACCTTCTGGGGCAGTGGAATGGTTCAAAGGCAGTTGGATTGGAAGTTTTCCATTGTTGTGTTTATCAAGAAAAAAAGGAGGAGGGACTCAATGTATAAATAGGACTGTAGAACTTAACAATTATCTGATGAAGATTTGTTCCGTGGTGGAAATACACACTTAATATTTTATCAGGAGATAATCTTATTATCTTGTCTTATTGTTTCTCCAAAGCATTCACAATGCCATACGTGGTTTCCCAACCCATATCTTATCTTCACAATATCCCTATGTAACAAATTAATAAGGGAGATAACGATTGGCTTAAGATCAGCCAATGAGCTTTGAAGGATGGTGGGATTTCCCAAGGTCTACATAATCTAACCTAACCCCTTTTACCCACAGGCAAACATAACATCTGAGTTACTTTCTTAGCCTTAGTCCACTGAGTCAGATTATGTTACATAGTGAAATCGTGTATATACTTGTTTTGCTGACATTTAACTGTTCTTATCCAACAGAGGGTTTAAATAAGAGGCTCTCCCATAGTTTTGTCAGGTTCTAGCAATCAGCCTTGCTTTTTTCAACTTGAAGCCCTCCTTGCTGGTTGGAAATTCTTGGAAATCTATCCAGAGTGCCCACATTGGTTTTATGTATTAAATTTGTCTTTTGTTTGGATGATAGAAATGATTCCAGGTCAGCCGCAAGTAAAATTCTCCACTAATTTTCTGGTTTTAAATTGCTATGTTTGCATAAATATTAGAATAGCAGCAAAGTGTATTGTACTTGGTAATTAGTAACTTAGCTGAATCTCCTTATAAGAACTACTGGAAAAATAGAAAGTTGGGATCTAGGAAACTGGAGCTTTTAGACAAGACTTTGTTGAGAGTTTTTATTGCCACCAGCAATTATATAGAAAAGAGGCAAACTGATAAACAAAACTTTCATCTCTAGGCCAAAGTAGCTTGTTGGCAGGTCCCTTTGTTCTATTTCTGCATTTTTCTCTGCAGTTCTCCTTCCCTACTTCTCTAAACCCTGAGCTTGCAAATAGCATCCCAGGGCTCAGCAACCAACATTTATCCTTCCAGTCTTGCTATTACCTCCACCTTCTGAGTGCTCTGTAAAGGCTTGAATGGGCAATTCTAATTATTTAATGTTGTTAGGAGGCAACGGGAGCCTCCTGTTTATATGCTGTTAAATGTCTGTAGTAGTGCCAACAGTTTGCTCTTCACCTTCAGTGAAGGTGTCTGAGCCAATGATAAAAGAAAGACAATGGCAACCCTCTTTTTCTGCTCAATATATTGCATATTCTCCTGCTGGGGAGTTCTTTCTTTCAATCTCTTTGTGTAATTAGGCCAAGAAGGGAAGGAGAGAGAGCCAAGCATCCTTTCCAATAGATGCAAACCTTCCCCATATGCAAGAAACACTGCAAACTTCTCCAATTTTTTTGCAGCAGGACTGTGCTTAAAAATGAATAGGGATGTCTGCTAGAAATGTGATCACAGCAGGAAGATACCGGTGCATGGGCTTTGTATGTGATGCAACGGTAAGCAACAGAGACCATGTCAACTAATATTGACGATATTAGAAATGTCAATATGGTATTAATAAATCTGTGTGCTGGAATTGGATGAATGTCCACTCTCCTTTTACCTTGGCTCTGATGTTTGTATAAAGGCAACTTCCATGCCAGAGCTGCATATTTCTTCAAAGTCAACCTCAGAATTCCTCTGCGAGTTGCCATCAAATTAGAATTTCTAATATAATAGTAGAGAATAGCTAGATAATAATCATATTTAATTTTAATTATTTAACAAGCCAATGCATGTCTTGAAAAGAGCTTTTGGAAGCAAACTGGGCATTGCTAACCAGTGCAAGCCTTTCAGCACAAGAGAAGGATAGAAGTTGTCAGACTGGTTAGGAAGTGAGCCTGCTCCAATGCCAAATCTCAATTTTATGTCAGTAGTCTTCCTGGCACACTTCGTCAATTCTCAAGCATGTCGTTGGTGGCTCAGCATTTTTGACCTGATTCGCTGTTAGTAGGGAGAAATGTTCCCTGGTCAAAAAAAAACCCCTCAGTGGCTAAAAAAGTCATGATCCTGGGACAATCTTGTTGACTGAAATGCATTCAGTGGCTTCAAGAGGAAGGAAGAACATCCTGAGGGGAGTCAGGTGATGCAATAATACGTTGTTGTTTTTAAATGAAGATTGTCCTATTCATCCAATCATATCAAATTTGATAATATGGAGTTGTCATTTTTAAATGACCACAGAGTGCTGTAATAATGGCTTGCCTAATAGTCCATTTCTTTCCTTCATTTTCTCTGGGCTGTGCAATGTTTGAAGAGGTATAGCTGTTTCTCAAAGCAAAATGACCCTCTCTGTGCTCTAAAGAGCAAAGTGAGAGCTTCCTACAGGTCTGGGGTCCCCGCCCCAAGCTCTGGATACATGGTGATGATTATGGCTGAGCCAAGGAAAAACAATAGCAGTGATTCCATAACATGGAGTATCGCTTTGAGGCAAATCATGGCCACACATTCAACAATGTATTTGCTTATTGTGTTTTGTTCTTTACTTTTGTATGATTGGCTTAGATGAGTTTTGCTGTTGGGCAGATTGAAAACATAAGTAACTATGGGAAATGACAGTGAACATCTGTAAAAGCCTTGTGAAAAAGGGAGGGCAATTATCTTTTTGGCCTGCATGAATCAGTGTCGGTTTTGGAAGAGTGTATGTTGACTGGGCCTCTTCAGATGTTACATCTGATGCACGATAATATCTGAACTGCTTTCTTAAGACACCTGTGAAATCTAACTGCTGTGCAATTTTCAATCTTTGCTTAATATTGAATAGTCAGCAAAAACCCTAATAAGATGGCCTTTAAATAAGATGGTTTTTCTAGTTACAACTAGTGTTGCTGTCAAAGCTAATCGCTGGGCAGGGATTCATTGCCACACTGTCTAAAGCAGGGGTGTCAAACCTGATTTCATTGAGGGCCGCATCAGGGTTGTGTTTGACCTTGGGTGGCCAGGGGGGGCATGGCCAGGGAATATCAATATCGCTCATGTCGGGGGCACCTCTGGTGGCCCGAACAATATGCCAGTGAAAATGGAGCTCAGGAAGATTGCACACAGCCCTCCTGACCTCCATTTTCACTGGCAGAGAAACCATGGGCTGCTCCTTCATTGCTTCAGGGTTGGCCCCACGGGCCAGATCTAAGTACCCTGTGGGTCAGATTCGGCCTGCAGACCATGAGTTTGATACCCTGGTCTAGAGGATGTTACCAGTGGTGCTGCCCCCCCCTTTTTTAAAAATACAATTGAAAGTGTTTTTGTCTAATAAAAGGGAGAGGTAGAGATCACATCAGGAATGTGCAGAAGAGTGGGAGGTAAGAAACAAGAAGGAGAGGGGAGCGAAATATTTTTCCTATGAAATGAAGGAATTCTATGGAACATTTTCCCAGGCAAGGTTTGCATTGGATTTGCAGTCTGTTGCGTATTTAAAATGCCATTTCAGACAGTTGCAGTCAGGACCAGTTCTATAATTAGGCACAGCCTGACAAGTTCAGACAACACATTTTGGGTGTTTTGAAAGGGCAAAACTGGAGGAGTTATGAATTTCCTAATAATGCATTATTACTGCCAGAAATGAGATGCCTTTGTGGCATTGCTTGTCTCTTGTGCTCAACTAATTTAACATACCTTGAATTCTAGTCAGATAACTCTGGATTGTGGCAGGGGAGAAGAGAAGAGGATAATATCATCTAATACTGCATTTTAGGCAATAAATGTCAAATCAGTGCTGCCCTGTGTCTGCAGTCGTATCTATATTTAATCTTGTAGCATTGTTTTTTTTTGTGTGTGTGTGTGTGTGAAAATCATTGCTTGAAAATTAATTCTTACACTAATTTTGTCTTTTCCTTAATATGTAAGAACTTGTCTAGTGTTTCCATCCTGTATGATGACATAATATGATCTTAGCTTTTTTGGGGCACAGTGGCAATGTATTTGATAGGGAAAGTCCTTTATAAACTGGTAGTCAGTCGCCTCACCAGTTTGATAATCATCTCTTTTGCCTTGAGGATCTGACTGCTCTCTATTTAAAGGAGAGTTTCCTGTTCCTGCTTTGTTACAACCTGAGTTTTGGGAAGTTAAACCTATTGACTAACATTGCCTTTTACTTGTTTTTAAAGGTCCCGACACAGGAGCCTGAAGATGCTGAGGGACAACCAGCTTGGAGAAATCTTTAAAGAACTGCACTCTAAAGAGTGTGGCGTGAGCTCCCCCTGGCGGAAAACTATTAGAACAAAAGGTTCTTGATGTTCAAAGTGCATTGCTCTCAAATTAAGTCATGGCTATTGTCAGCACAGCATCCCCTAGTTTCTTTTCAGAAAATAAAGCCATGGACCCAGTGATAGTACTTCACTACAATTACACTGGAAAGCTTAGCCGTGAAAAAGAAAAAAAATTGACCATCATTGCACTTCTCATTATCTGTGGCTTTATCATCCTGGAGAACCTAATGGTGCTGATTGCCATCTGGAAGAACAATAGATTTCACAACCGCATGTATTTTTTTATTGGCAACCTGGCCCTTTGTGACCTGTTGGCGGGAATAGTTTACAAAGTGAACATTTTGATGTCAGGAAACAAGACCCTGACTTTATCTTCCAGGATCTGGTTTGTTCGGGAAGGCAGCATGTTTGTGGCGCTGGGTGCTTCTACATTCAGCTTGTTAGCTATTGCCATAGAACGGCATTTGACCATGATTAAAATGAGGCCATATGATGCAAATAAAAAGTACAGGGTTTTCCTGCTTATTGGAACGTGCTGGCTTATCTCTCTCTCTTTGGGAGCTTTGCCTATCCTTGGCTGGAACTGTATTGGCAATTTAAGAGACTGCTCCACTATTTTACCACTGTACTCCAAGAAATACGTGGCGTTTTGCACCATTATCTTCATAGCCATCCTAGTGGCCATTGTAATCCTCTATGCCCGCATTTACATCTTGGTGAAATCAAGCAGCCGGAATGTCACCAATCACAACAACTCGGAGAGATCCATGGCATTGCTGAGGACTGTTGTGATCGTGGTTGGGGTTTTCATTGCCTGCTGGTCTCCCCTGTTCATTCTGTTGCTGATTGACGTGGCCTGCAGAGTGAAAGAGTGCTCGATTTTGTATCAAGAAGATGGCTTCATAGCTTTAGCGGTCCTCAATTCAGCCATGAATCCGGTCATTTATACGCTGGCAAGCAAAGACATGCGCCGGGCCTTCTTTCGTTTGGTGTGTGGTTGTCTGGTGAAGAACAATGTTGCCATGTCTTTGCCTATCCAGCCCACCCCAGATCAGAGTCGAAGCAAATCCAGCAGCAGCAACAACACTCCAAAACTGAATGATGACTTTCTGAAAACAAAAAGTTTGTCATACATCACTGAAAAGAATAAACCTCCATTTTATAATGGAAATGTCTGCAAGTGAAGTTTGCTGACTGGGCACTTCAAGGATTCTTGTCCTGTGGCTTTTACGGAGCCAAAGAGAAGGGGGTGTTTTTTTTAGTGGAATTTCCTGCATTTAACTCATAGGAGGGGCAAACTTGAGACAGCTGCTTAATTCAAAGTGCCTATTTTGAGCACTGAGTTTTAGATCTTCAACTAACTGATTCAGGAAAAGTTTGGCTGCCTCTGAAGGTCCCTTTGAGGGATGTGTAAAGAAAAAATACGTACCCCTGACATTGCATTCTTGATGCAATTCAACTGAAAAAGTGTACTTACTAGAGAAACAATGTAGAAATGGCCGCTGATTACTCTAAAGCATTACATGAAATTCACTTCTTATGTTCCAAAATGCAACTGTGGAAGCCCTGACAGGACCCCAGCAGAGTCTTCCTCAGCCCACATCCGTTTAGAATCAACATTTAGGATTTAAGAGTGGGTCTGGACAATTTAGCATTATATGACTGGCTTTCTCTTCAGTAATAGAAACACTTATAAGCATTCTGTGATGTTCCAGTAATTCAGCAAGCAGTCTGGGGAAAGGGCAAAAGAATTTCATGGTGATGGCTGGTCAGTCAGCTGAATATGTGTACAAAATGCCCTTCTCCACTGTTACTGTTCATTGGCTGTGGGAAACAAGACTGTCCCTCTCTATCCTGCAGTGTAAGGTGAATAATATAGGAATATTTTATCCAGGCTGCACTGTTGTTGAGTTCTGTTAACATTTTCACAAATATTTATTCACAGATTTTGAGATTTGTTATATCAAAAAATCAGGGCTTAAGTTAGAATGTAGTGGTTTATTTTGCCAGGCCTGATAAAACAGTTCACAGGCCCAGCATTTGCTATGTTGAAGTACACCGAACAAGGAGTCCGAGGGGGAAAAAAAGAGAGGCGGGATTTTAAATTGAGGCACCAATTTTTGTTTTTCTTTGTATTTGTTTTTCTTTTATTATGCCTGCTGTGTGGCATAGGTTTACATTATATGGCATTATAATATGCTAGTCTGTATAATATAACTCTTCAGTGTAACGAGTACTGTGAACATGTAATCTTCAAATATTTTTTAAGTAAATGAAGAAAACAACTTTATGTAAGTTTTGTGAGACAGAAAATAGATGCTCGATTAATCCAGTAATCAGCAAACTTCCAGTGCAAATGCAGCAGTTGTGAACGGAAGCCATTTCTGTGTTATTCTGTTAAAAAAAAATCATAATCATTGTTTTTCACTAAAATATTTTTTTATTATTTAATGTAGTTCAGTGACAAAATTAAAACCTGTGACTTGGAATTTCATGTATATCACACACACACACACACACACATATGTTTTGATTTTTTTACTATTTGGGAAGAATGTTACAGATTGAGAAATTGGTCCATATTAGGAAAATTGTGATTACTTAGGCAAAGATATACAAATCACAAATCATATTTCACTGTTGACCTTCATTGGCAGTTATATCTAGACTCAAATTGAAATATCTTCATCACATTGAAATTCTCCTTGTTGGAGTCTTTCTATACATTAATCTATTCTTAGGCTTATCTGCCTAAGCCCTGGATACAAGTAGTTCTCGCCTTACAATGTTTCATTTAATGACTGTTCAAAGTTACAACAGAATTGAAGAAGGTGAATTACACTGATCCTTGCATTTATGGCCATGACAGCATCTCTATGTACTGTGATAAAAATTTGGGCACTTTGGCAGCCACAATGTCTTTATGATGGTTGTAGCATTGTGAGGGTTATTTATTCCCAATTTTCCCAGCCAGCTTCTGACAACAAAGTCAAGGGGGGAAGACGAATTTCCTTAAGCCCCTGTCCCACTGTACCAACGGATGCAGAGAGGATGTAAAATGTTAAAAAACATTGGAAAATGCTATGCATCCGTTGTATACTCATTGCAGACGTGTTTCATATGCTCTATCCGTTGAGCATCTGTCCACTGAGATTTCATCCGCTCAAGAAGTTTTGAGCTGCACAAAACTTTGTGAAAGGATGAACTCTCCGCTGTGTACGATGTAAATCTGTGACATACGAGCAACAAACGTTCTACATCCGTTTATCATCCGTTAAATGTCCGCTGTATCCTCTCTGCATCCTCTGGGCAGCCCCTCAACTCACATCTGCTGCAGCTGATAATGGAAAGAGGGAGGAAACAAAAGGTACACGGAACGTCTACACAGCGTTAGTAGCACGGAAATAGAAAGGATGAGCAGTGAACGGTTTGCATCTGATATACATCCTCTAGGCTTCCTATGAACATCCGTTTAACATCCCCGCTACATACTACCCACGTCCGTTCTTTTCCTTTCTTTTCCGTTCTGTTTATGCAAATTTTTGCCACTTTTTGGAGCGGATGACAACAGATGGAGCACCCCTGAAATTTTGCTCATCCGCTGTGTCCTTTTTGCATATGTTTTGCATCCGTCGGCCAGTGGGACCTAGCCTTTAATGACTGCATGATTCACTTAACTGCAGAGATTGCTTAAGAACCACGGCAAAAAAAAAAAAAAAGGTATAAAATCAGGTGTAACTCACTGAACATCCTTGCTTTTTAGCAATGGAAATGTTGATCCCTTATTATGGTTGTAAGCCGATGATTCCCTGTATATATTCTCTGCTTATTTTGGACTTAAGTTTTGTTCTTCTCCTCATTGCTTTGTTAATTGATCCGACCTATTTTTGTCAAGGTCATGTTCTTTACTCTTTACACTGGTACAGCTCTCCAAGAGGCTTAAATATTTCCTTAAATATATGCCATAATGAATTGCTGTTCCACAATCCATCTGGCAAATATATTTCTCAGAGAAATGTTGTGAATTGATAGAATTGGCTGATTTCATGGAGCCTGTTTCAAAAAATTTGTCAGGGGAAAGAAAGTGTGATGTCTGAATTCTTCCATAGGAGTAGATCCATCCCAGTCTGGGACCTGAACAACAGCAATGCCTATCAAATCATACAGTGAACAATGAACCAAGTCCTGGCCATGCCTGGTGACCACTACAGATCATACAAATTGCTTCCACTATGCAAGCATTTCATATTGCTTGCTTGCCGAGAGGGAGATCTGTGTGCTATTCCTTCCGAACATATCTCTTCTTTAGATGGGTTCTTTTGGGAAATAAAATTAACAATACAAATCAAAATGGAAGAGCAAGAAACAAGCCTTTCTCTTTCCAAACAATGACAGAAAAATGGGGCAGGAAGGGTGAGAGCAGATAAGACTCAAATACATCTTGAAATGCTGGCAAGGAACAGGAGACTGTTTGAGTCAGTCCTTTTCCTAAAGCCAAGTGTGTCCACCCATCCATCTGCACAGCCCACAAAATGTCATGAGCAACAGCTGTCCTGCAGGAAAAGGGTGGCGGGAAAATGGTTCTGGCTTTCTGCAGTCAAGCCAAGGCTGCAGTGATAGATGAGATGCAAAATAAAACTCATAGCTGATTTTCTAATGAGGAGGAGAAATCCTTTAGATCAGGGGTCTCCAACCTTGGCAAGTTCAAGACTTGTGGATTTCAACTCCTAGAAGCTGAGGAATTCTGGGAGTTGAAGTCCACAAGTCTTGAACTTGCCAAGGTTGGAGACCCCTGATCTAGCAAATACCAAGATGTCAAAATCCTGCATTGGTCTGATGTCATTGTTACTCAGGATACACTTACCAAAGGAATATTTCTCACTGGTTCTTGTTCCTGAGCAACAGATTGGATAATTTTTATCATTTCATGAAGCTCTTTTCTTTTCTGAACTTCTCTGCTGCAGTACAGTGTCCAAGCAAACTTCTTTTACAAGAAGCTCTTGCTTTATTTATTCACCATTTTATTCATTAGGCTTACATCACAGTTTTCCTCTGCAAATCCAAGGCATTATACATAGGGCCCCCTTTTCCCACATTGTTTCTCCACAATTTCTTTAGGTGGTCTGAGATACGATAACTGTTAACAAATTACTAGATTACTTTCCATGGTTAAGGATAGACTTGACCCTGGATCTCTGAACCTAGTACAACACCTTAATTACTACACCTTACTGACTAAAAAGTGTTTAGACCAGGAGTCTGCAACCTGCGGCTCTGGAGCCACATGCGGCTCTTTCGGCCCTCTGCTGTGGCTCTGTTGGTTGATCGCACAACTGGCTGGCCCCTCCCCATCCCTCCTTGACTGGACTGAAAAGGTAAGGGTGATGGTGGGGGAATGGAGACTTCTTCCATATTTCAGAGCAAGAGGTGACTGAGTAACAGTGAGGTTGAGTTGGCCACGCCACCTAGTCACACCGGTTGTTAAATTATTGGCTCCTGGTGTTTTCTGTGGGAAACAGGTCCAAATGGCTCTCGGTGTTTAAGGTTGCAGACCCCTTATTTAGACCCTTTGTTTTCTGCCAGTTGTAGAACTGGCATAAACAATCTGATATCATCCAGATGCTTGGAACTAATTTCATCATTCTCAGCAAACACATTCAATGGTCAAGGATACTGTAGCTTGTTCTATAACTGTTCCAGGCCAAATTAAAACTTCCAAATATAAAAAAATGTACTTTGCATTTTATAGACTATGCATTGTATAGTCAACTGGCAAACTGTAGTACTAAGTCTAACTTGAGTTCACTTTTTGATTGGCAATGTTGAATGAGAAAGTAATAATTATAAATCAGTACTCCATCCAGATTTGGTTTGATATTTTTAATGGATGTGATACATCTTTTTTAATTGGATGTGATACTTTTTAATGTCTTTCTGATACTTTTTAATGTCTGGTTTGGAACTGTTTATTTTGAACAGGAAAATACATATTTTGGGAAGTTGGGGAGAAGAGTTACTAGTTGGGGAGAAGAGTTGCTAGTTTCATTTGAAGTAATGTTTCAATAATATTAAATCTGATAGTTAGAACAGCTCCATTACATTCTTTAGAATTATACTTACTTGAAAGATTCGGTATTTTGAAGAAGAGCTCCATATTTTTTACTAATGGGTTCAATTTGTGAGTTCTTACCTTCCCATCTGTTCATCCAGATGATTTGTAATCTTAGATGACAGCTGTAATATTACACATCTGGAAAGTATAAATTTGGAGAAAACTGTAATATTGCATTTGCACACAATTCTAAGTATCCATTTGATATGTCATCAGGACAAAGTAATTATCAAGAAAATGTATAGATAAAAACAGATATGATTTTTTATTTTTAATAAAATAAAATTTTATTTTATTTTTCAGATTTGCAGTTTGCTGAAATTGTGGGCAGGAAAATCATGTTCTCTATATTTAACTGCCTCCCCTTCAAAAGCAGCCAAGAGTCTTGCTTTATGTTTTTCTTTCTTTGTTAGAAACTGCCTAGAATGGTTAGCAGCTGTTCTTTGTGAAGTGACTTGAATCATAAGCAATGTTTCATCAGTCTCCAATTTATAAGTCTCTGTAAGAAATTATGTTTTTTTCTGAAAGAAGTTGGAGACAAAATACCATTGTTCAAATTGTAATATAGCTCATGAAGAGACCACTTTCTGCCAGCTGGACTGCTAGTAAGGAGGACTGTTCAGTTATCTTCTCCAGATGTTAGTTTTCCAAACTAGAAATGGCTTTTTGTAAGATTTGTTTAATGTGACCTTGCTACAAATACATAGCATAAAGAAGTAAATATTGACATAGAAAGTAAAACCTTTTTTTTGCTTCCATGGTTTCTGGAATGATGAGATATAGAGAAAATACAATGCAAAAGTAGCTATAGATACAGAGAAAATTGCATTTGTTTTAAAAGTACAAAGTCTGGGAATTAAAACTCCAAAAATACAGTAGACACTTATAATTATCTTCTTAATGGCAACCATTCATAAAACCAATGCATGATATAGATATTCCTGCCTCAGGGATCTGATTAATCCACCTAAATTAATATATTTTTTCTTAGGCTATTATTTTATGCAGCTATTCCAAAAAGAATCCTTGAACTACATGCTTTTAAGGTGACAGAAAATTCTTTGTTGTGTATACTTGAAAGAAATGTTAGTCTTAGCTTTGTAAAGATGAATTTCAAAATGCTTGAGTCCACTTAAGTCAGAACTCACTTCCAGTAACAAATACCGCTAGAAGACCCACAGGTCAGGCGTGAAAGATCAAATCCACACATGAAGATCCAGTTAAATTGATTTATTGCTAATCATTCCTATGCACAGGAATCTTCTCAACCAATGGTTAGCATCTGCTTGAAGTCAGATAAGGGTCAACAGAATTCAGGGAAGGTTGGACTTAGTTCACTTGTGCGTACAGAGGGATTCTAGGCTGATCCCTCTTTTAAATCTGTCCCCAGGTTCTCCCACTCCTTAAAGATTAGAGATTTAATATTGCTTCCTTTAAAGGAAATATTGTCAATTAATGTAATTTATAGATCTAAATGTCAGAGCAGCTGGCTGCAGACATTGGAAAAAGCTAAATGGGTTGCTCCTTGGATGAGAAACCACCAAAAACTCTCTAGGCCAGTGCGTTTTACTGATTTGGGGGTGGGGATGTGATAATGAGGCTATCTATTTAATAGCTATATGAAGCCTGATGAAGACATAATAGTTTTTAAGATTAAAATTAATAAAGAAAATAATAAAGAACATTATTATCCTATCCTCATAAGAATTTGGATTAATTTCATAATTTGGGGTGTAGTGGAATTTTTTAAATATTTCTATTACATTTAGAATATATGAATAAATGTAATTATGAAGTAAATTTGGATTACTCTAATACAAATTTACTTCATAATTACATTTATTCATATATTCTAAATGTAATAGAAATATTAAAAAAATCCCACTACACCCCAAATTATGAAATTAATTGCTCTGAGGATTTAAACAAAAGCATTGGATTGCTTCAATTAATGAAGGATAAGCCTATTGACAACTATAAAATAGAAAGTCACTCTTGACCCAATACTGTATACCCTCAGTTAGAATGTGGCAGGTTGAAGATATCTGGAATTTAATTTCCAGAATTATCCAACCAGCATGGCTGGCCATGGAATTCTGGGAGTTGAAGTCTACACATCTTCAAGTTGTCAAGATTGAGAAAGCACCGCTCTAGCCTGTAGGCAGAAATCTACAGTCTAAGCTGTGGACTAGGCTGGAAAGTTTCAAAGTCCAGAAGATGATAGTGGCAAATAATTTCTGTGTTGTTGCCAAAGCCGCAATCTAATTGAGGGTATACAGTATTGGCTCAAGAGTGACTTTCTATTTTATAGTTGTCAGTAGGCTTATCCTTCATTAATTGAATCAACCCAATGTTTTTGTTTAAATCCTCAGAGCAATTAATTTCATAATTTGGGGTGTGGCAGGATTTTTTAAATATTTCTATTACATTTAGAATATATGAATAAATGTAATTATGAAGTAAATTTGTATTAGAGTAATCCAAATTCTTACGAGGATAGGATAATAATGGCCTTTATTATTTTCATTATTAATTTTAATCTTAAAAACTATTATGTCTTCAGCAGGCTTCATACAGCTATTAAATAGATAACCTCATTACCACAGCCCTGCCCTCAAATCAGTAAAAGATTATAGAATAGGAAACCCTATTCTACCTGGTAATGTCATAACATTACCATTACACCACCATTTTCCCCTACTACAGTCTCTCCTTCCCCCTACTACATATGCTTACCCTACACCCCAAGCATTCTTGTAGAAAAAAATGGGCACATAATTTTACCTGACTGCAAAAAAAGAATTACATGTCTAATAAAATCTTGATATTGAACACTCTTTTATTAAATCAAAGTAATTTCATACAGCATATTAATAGAAAATTCAATGCATGTACTTCATACACAGATCACATCAAGTCAAAGTCAAAACAAATTGCAAACAATCTGGAGTAGTGTTATATACGAACCAAAATGAGACATCTGAAGTATGGGGAAATGATCATTTGCTTGAGAAACAAGAATGTGTTAAAAAGTTGATTCAGGATAACATTTTCTGTTGGAATTCTATCTCACAGAGTCATTTTCCTTTATCTGATGCTTGTTCATTGCATTTTTTACTGTTTACTTTCTGCTATTGTGCTTATATTACATTTCTACTATTACCTTTTTTTAGCTTTAATTTTCTAAAGGAAATGAGGCTTGTGACACTTATATTCTAACTTCACAATCATACACTACTCAGATCTTTTCTTCTGCTAAAACTGCGCTGAAGAGTAGAAAAATGGTTGTTGTCTTCAGCAGATTGACTTCAAAAATATAACTATCTACCATTGTTAGACAGTTTTCTCATTCCTTAACAGGAACACTGTTTGTGTACATACACATAAACAGTGTTCCTGTTAAGGAATGAGAACACTTTGAATAAAGACACTTTTCTGAATATCCTCCCAAGCAATGTTTTTTTAAAAAATTGCTTCCCTATTCTGAAGTCCTAAAAACATTATTCTAGTGCCCCTGCAGAACTGGTATTTCTTTGGCCTATAGAAACCTCAATGGATGATGTTCTTTTTCTATAGACCTACAGCTACATTTTATTTCTGATTGTGGTTTGTTGCACATCTCACCAGCCACAGGGCCAGTCACTGTTTTTTTTCAGCAGGCTGTTGGAGGCAGAGTTCAGTTCCAGAAGAGACAATGGGTAAATTGTACTCAAGATGATGCTTAATCAGGTGGCCAATGCTATCAAAGGTACGATCCTTCGTACGAATCTGAAAATAAGAAAGGACATGCGATCATATCATTTGCCAGATTTAATTATGCTTAACTTAAGCTCCAAGCAAGGTGTAACAATTCATTCATATGAATTTGATAGGTATGGCAGTCTGGAAAATTATAAGATTTGGAAAGTCAGACTGGGAGAAGACCAATGAAATAAGTGAGGGATCAACTTCAAAATGAACCTATTTCTTGGTCTATGCCTATTTCTTTAACTGCCATGCTTGATTTTACTGATCTAAAGACCAATATAAAAATATTGTACTACAGTTGTGAAAATGACTACTTTTTAATTTTTAGTGCAGATTTTTAATGTCCAACTTACTGATGTACATAATGAGCAAATACATGGATCACATTGTGAATGAGGAGACTAAAGTTAAATTGAAACACTAGGATATTCTTTAAGAGCTCAGATCCAAACTTAGGAACTGGAGTCTTTAATAGAATGGCAAGCTTTTTGAGCAGAAAAACCTGAATCGTATTTCTGAAATGTGGCATGTTTCCTCTCTTTATGAAGCTTCTCCCTGCTTTGCAACCTCAGCTTAATATAGCCTCATTGATGTGGTGAGAATAATCTTTCACTGTCCTCTGCTGTTCAAACATGAAAGTTGCACCTATTATTTCTTGGTTCTTCAACAAGAACTAGAGACCAGCCTATAAATGACTAGAGAAATTTACAGCCCATAAAAAGGGTGATGTATCCTACTGAAATTTTGTTGGCACTAAGGATTATACAGAATCATCCATTCTACTTCAAATGATATCAAGACCAAAAAAAATTTCCCTCCTTCTCTTTCCTGGTGAGAAAGCAATTCCCTCCTAAATGAAGGATGATCCAAGCCATATCAGAGATGGCTTCCAGGGAATGTGGCTCAATAGGTTCATATGGAAAGTTACTCAGTTTTGAAAGAAATTGGCTGGGAACCAGAAGTAGATCTGCTGGTGCATTCTCGGAATAGAGACTTATTTGCAAATAAAACTGATTCCACAAAAAGAACCAGCAGAGTTCTTTCCCTATCAGAAGAAAATTATTCCATGTACAATCTAGTTAGTTATGCTGAACACTTGAAATGAATTTGATACATATGTCAAAATCATGTCAACTGGCACATGAATTGCCAAATTGATCCAACACATTACATCAGTTTACTTGTCTCTAGATTGCTTTGGAGAGGTTCAACCACCTTTCAGGCCTTAATGAGGCCTTAAATAGGACTGCAGGGTACTATTAGTACCCTGATTGTTCCCTTCTCCAAGCCTCAATCCATCTTAAAACATGTAGACCAGAACTGGACAAAGTATTTCAGGCTGCATCTCACCAAAGCACACTATGATAGAATGATTGTGTGTGAGAGAGATTTGGAAATGAAACAAAGAGAAAAGAGATAATTGGATGAAGAGTGGACTCTTGCAATTTTTAAGATCTTGGTTATTTCATATCTGTCACAGAGAAGGCTCCCCTTGCCAATAAACCATACCAACTAGCCCTGCCAGCCAAATAAAGAACTGGGTTTTTTTTAAAGGTTTTATTTTTAAATTGGAATATAATATTCTTTGTGGTGGTTTCACACAACTGTATCGGCTTTTGGGTAGGCAATTTGGGGTTATTAGGCTGCCTTGTCCTTCTCTTGCTGTCTTACCTGAAAAGAAGTTGCAGGGGTAATGTCTCAAAATATTATTGAGGTGAAATCCTTCAGCTTATTAAGCTGAACCTCTGTAGTATCACTCTCCCTTAAAGATCTCTCCCCCATTTCATTTTGATCCCATTTGTTTACCCTCATGAAAAAGTTGCAGATATTTTGATGCTTATGGTTGAAACTTTTATTGACCCATATCCAGATGGACTGAATTGTACTGCCTATGAATTTCAGAATAAATCTAAATTAATCAAATCACGCAACTATTGAATCTCAGGTTTTCAATGTGAATTAAATTGGGGCTGATTTGCACACACCAAATCCTTATGAAGCTTCTGGGATGGTATCCCTCAAGAAGCAGGAGTGGGGTTCATCAAGCTGAAGCATCTCTTCAAAATTGCTCTGGTCCCTAAGATAAGATTCTCTATTGCTATGGATATCCTACTGCATCCTTACAAGTTAAGTGTGAATCAGTCTGTTTTAATGATGAAAATGGATAGTGTAGAAGGCTGTGTCTCTACAACCTAAAATAAAAGAGGTCTTCTCTCTCCTTAGGATCACATACTTACAACTCCTTCAGGATCTACCAACAGAAGATGTTTGGCCTGTCCATTCTGTAACCCAGTGAGTACATAGGATCCTGGATTGGAGGTACTTTTCCTAACCAGAAAGTCTCCACTTTTCTTTAAGAGATGTTCTGCTTCTTTCCTTGTCATTTCTCCTTGATACCAGGGCTCAACGCTCAGTTCTTCAGCTACAGCTTCCCCACATGCTCTGGACAGGAGAGGACTGGTACATTCAACTGAGGTAGCCTTATTTAAAACAGGCCCAGGCATTTGATTCTTGAGAGCATCTTCAAAAGGGCCTGCAAACAGAAAATAACAGAAAGAAATTAGCAACACAAGTTGCCTAGCAATAATTTTATGCCATCCAAATTTCTTAATTTTTCTGTATACTGTAAAGAGGTCTGGATAAATTGCAACTACTGTTCTCTTTGGCTGAGACAAAGGGGTTTTAATTCAGCTTAACTTGCACTGGTTGTTCTGCTACATGTCAAAAAACCTCTGGACTTTTATAGTTAATTCAGTTGGGTAGAAAAGAAATCATACTTAACTTTTTTTCCAAAACTAAATATATTTCAATACAATTTTTATGAATAACATTTGCACGTTTCTGTATTAATTTAGTTATAAGGTGATCAAAGGGCTCCTCAAATTAAATGTTAGGTCAAAGAGAAGCTGCAGGGTGATGAAGTAATATGTAATAAAAGAATAACAGCAAGTCTATTACCTTAGCAGAGGAAATACAATTTAAAAAGCAAGAAATTCCTAGATATTTTCAAGCATCACTTTCTGGACACTGCCTAACAAGAAGGATAAGAACTGAGGTCCAATCTCAATCTGCAGTCCAGGAGAATCTCATGATTTTTGATATTCAAAGCCTTGAAGACATTCAAGAGGACTAGCCACATATATTTCTATCCATTTTCCAGCACAAGTCATTCCCCAAGACAATTTAATTATCCAAGCAAATGATAGCCCATCTCTTCACATACTCTATTTCTATCAAGGTAGGTAGGGAGGGAGGGAGGGAAGAAGGAAGGAAGGAAGGAAGGAAGGAAGGAAGGTAAAATGGGCTTGCTGGACCCAACCATCTGGACAATTTCTGTCCAGACTCCAACCATTCTTTTTTAGAGAGGAAGGTTAAGCTTTAATTCCAGAAAACTCTCAAGAAAAAGATTTATCCTGGTTGTTAGAGTCAGGCTTCAGGCTGGGGTTCAGCATGCAAATAGCATGCTTATTGATGACTTGTGACAAAGTCAGGATGGAGGAACATGCTCCTTGATCTCTCAGCAGTACTGAACATGCTATTCTTTTGGATCAGCTTCAGGCTTGAAAGTGAAAGCATTGTACAGAATATACAGAATAAGAGTTGGAAGGGACTTTGTAGGTCATTTAGTCCACTCCAACCATTCTGAATCTCTTTCTGGGATTGCACTTTTCAGTCAATATACTGTATAATGGTGGTTATAAAATTGTTGACCATTTAATAAATTCCAAAAAGCAAAAAAAAAAAGATCATCTATTTCAAATTAGATTTTAAAAAAATGGTAAGATGAACTTACTCATGTCAAAAAGATCTTTTCCTGGCCTTCTGTCTTTGGTGCTTTCTACTTTTTCAGAAAACAAATTTTCAGCCTCTGTCTGAAGAGCATGTAGAGTTTCCATATTGATATGTTGTGTATTCACATACATGGGCATCATCTCTTTTGATGGATCAACATTGGATTTTCCTTCTGGCATACTGTAGATGTCCAAAGACCCTGTGAAACCAATACATCCAATGAAAACTAATATATCCCAAATTCAATAGTTCATTTTGCTTCAATTCTAGAAACTCAATTTTTCACTCTTTCTCCATTATGTAGAATCATTCTGCATCATTGTTGACCACGTCATCATTCCAATAGTATTTTTTCCTGTCCTGTGAACAATCAGACTTGTGCAATTTTTAAAAATGTTTGTTTCAATATTAATTTTATAACCTTGTTTTTCTCATTTTCATACAGTAAAATAGCATCTGGACACAAAAGCCATACAAATAGATAAGATTAAAAAAAATAGGGGGAACTGTTAATAATTCTTGTCCCCTACAAATACAGCTAAATGTAATTATTATAAATCACTTAAAGTCAGTTAATAGCAATTCATCTGAAATACCACTGCTACTTTTAGAAGAATACAATAAAAGTGACAGAAGCAGACAGCAGGAAGTTTTTAATTAATTTTGGAAAGATTCTTTGCTACATAAAACAGACTTCAAGTAAAGAAACAGACAGATTTTTTACAGCAAAGAAGAACTCTGCTAGATATGTTTTATAGCTAAAGAGCCATAGTGTGAAAACAAAATTTAACCAAGATAAAAATAGAAATCTCTTCTAACACAATATCCTCTAATCGGTCAATGACAAAAACCCACATTGCTTGGATTCTCACATATAACTACACAAATACATTATCATTTCCGAGGTGCTGGAAGAAACTCAAAGTGACCAATACCAGCTAAAGAACTAGCACATGTGATTTCACATTGTGTGAATACTAATCATAACAGTAATAATCACAAAATATAAAGAGGTGCAAATAGAAGAATGTGACAAAAGAAAGTAAAGATTGTTCCAATAGCAAAAGACACTTTGGGTACAATCCCAAAACATCTGGAGCATCACTTGAACACCATCAGCAATGACAAAATCATGATTAGTCAATTAATCAAAGCAACTTTACCTGGAACATCTTATATCCTACAATGATACCTTTAACACCATCAAACATCAAACTAAATAAGTAGATAAAAATGCTGATCTTGTTGTTCAGTAACACTAATGTCAATGCCAATAGTGTTCAGCAATAGCATTTAGACTTATATACTGCTTTACAGTACTTTACAGCCCTTTCTAAGCGGTTTATAGAGTCAGCATATTGCCCCCAATAATCTGGGTCTTCATTTTATCATCCTCAGAAGAATGGAAGGCTGAGCCAAACTTGAGCCTGCTTAAGTTTAAGTGGAGTGGCAGACTTTTTGGAATTATTATTTTACCCTATCCTTTCTATATATAATTCAAACACTATCCAATCAAAAACAATGAAAGATGGACACAAAAGCCAAACTCAAGAAATGCAAGACCTACATTATTATCTTGCATGCTCTCCAAAAGATAAGTAAGGACAGTATCATCTGAATTTTGTGGGAGCAGGGGAATGCTATTCCATGTGATAGGTCCAGTGATGAAGAAGGCATGTTTCTTGGGTCCTACTAGATAATTGAGTGAGAATCTACTGTAGAACATGTGTTGGAAGTATGCAGTACTGTACCTTGTGTGTACATATAAAATACAAGAGTATAGTTTACCTTGCCTGCTGGGTGCCTGTTGCCGGTCTTCACCACACAGATCTCTAATGTGCTGGCTCTGGTAGTATGTTTGCTCTTTTCCCAATGCTGATGCAGACTAAGGCAGTAGTAAAAATATTCTTCATGCAAACGTTACCTTTAAAAACTGTTAAGCATTTCAGTAGGTCTTTTTTTATGATTGGTCCAGGTGTAATTCTACCCAAACCCAGTCTTCGTTCATTCATCATGTATGACACTATGCCTGAGCATGAATGAGTTTGCATAGGAGGATGAAAGTAATGATGACCTTCTGGAAAACTGCATTCCTTTCCTGTTTTATTAACCCCTGTAATTCTAAATGACAAAGTTGGTATATTACATCTACAAAAGGAACTCCTCCAGTTGAATCACTCTATCCTAATCAAAGAAGGAAGGAAGGAAGGAAGGAAGGAAGGAAGGAAGGAAGGAAGGAAGGAAGGAAGGAAGGAAGGAAGGAAAGAGGGAGGGAGGAGGAGAAAAAGAAAGAAGGAAGGAAGGAAAGAAGGAAGGAAGGAAGGAAGGAAGGAAGGAAGGAAGGAAGGAAGGAAGGAAGGAAGGAAGGAAGGAAGGAAAGAAAGAAGGAACGGACAGGGAGATGACTATTTTAGTTAAATTAGGAGAGTGTAAAGAACAAAAGTTACCAGAGCAGTGCTTTCCTTCACAATCTAGTAAACAGTTATTAAATATTAAATATATATGAAATAATATTAAATATTTCCTTCATTCTATTATTAGATGCAAAATACCGGAACATAAACTCAAGTTACTGCATACTGGTAAAAAATGAACCAAACCAAAGTTAGTTTCAAACATGACCAAGCAGGAAAGAGTTTGTCAGGTTATGTTATTATTCCTGAGTAAATTACACTAACATCTCTTTTTGGCCTATGGGTCATTTATAGAAACAATATAATGTATCATTCTCCTACCTAAATGATGTCATGCTACCTGTTGCATTTTAAATGAAGATACTACATTCATTAATATTTGGCCAAATATTAATGGCATTTGGGAGTGGGGGGAAGCCCATATGTGTCTCAGACATAAACAGGAACTCTAGTGAAGATCTTGTTCCCATGAGCAAAAGCAGTGGCAATAAAGAAATAAAGATCTATGATAGGGCTGTTCTTCTGCATACAATTATACTGCCATTTTGAAAAGATGTTGCCGATCTGGGCAAGGTTAAAAAAAAATTACAAGAAATGAGGACAATGGGCAGCTTTCATGGAACAAATAAAAATATGGCAGAGAAGGACTTATACAATTATATACTTGATACAGATAGATATCATATTTGGCATAGATAAAATGAAGAGGGACAAGCATTTAATCCTCTGCATGATATCAAATCTTTGGGTCAAACAGCTACCTGGATTGCTGGAGAGGCATCAGCAAAGTCTCTCCTCATCCTTTACTTCTCTGTATCTTTTAGGCAGCTATTTCAATCTGTCTTCAACCTTAATCCGCTAAGTGATTTTCACAGGGATTGCTTTGCTTACCTGAGAAGGATCTGAAATAGAGGGAATTTTGATCTTGACTCTTTCGTCCACTTTGTTTGGAAAACTATTATAGTAGGGATGTTCTGCCACTTCGCTATCTTCTTCCATCCACAGTTCATCCAAACTTTGCATCCTGCAGAGAGATGCTCAATTAATTGCTTCTTGATTTATCTTCATTTGTTATCACAATGAAACAATAATTTAATATGGGAATAGTTTGTAAAGGTTTTTTGTTTTAATATTACAGAGTATCTGTGGATCCTAAAGTATGAAATAATGTGGGCTGTATAAGTGACTGTAAAAGGTCATTCTTTTAGTCATTAAGCAGTTAGGACTATTTTATTTGGGTACTATTTTTCTTTGATGAAGGAAGCTACTATTTTTCTTTAACAGATAGATAATCAAAGTTGGAAGGGATCTTGTAGGTCATCTAGTCCAACCCCTCACCCAAGCGGGAGACCCTACACCATTTCTAACAAATGGCAATCCAATCTCTTCTTGAAAGTCTCAAGTGATGATGCTCCCACAACTTCTGAGGGCAAGCTGTTCCATTGGTTGATTGTACCTACACCTCCAAGCCGGCATGAGGCGCGCCGGTGGGCAAAGAATGGGCAAAGAGGGAGAGGAGCGGACGCCAGGTGAGCGGGAAGGCAACGCCGCTCGGCGTTTAAAGGACGAAACGGGGGGGTGGGGGGTGGCGCGCCTCGTGTCTCGCACATCCAAACGGGGCGCGAGTGCTTGGGGATCGGATGGGGACGATCGAAGGGCGAGGCGAACAGCGATGCGCCCACACAGCGACAGCCGTGCGCTTTTGTCCAGCTTATTGGGGGGGGGTGTGTTGGGGGGACGGGAGCGGGACGACGACGAATGACTCAGGACGGGAACGAGGTGGGACCGTTCAGACCCCGCGTCGCACGAACGACAGACGGCACCCGGCCTCGATCCTCGTCCTTCCTTCCTGAACTTGGCGGACCCACAGTTGTATTCTCCTTCACGGTGGGGCTGGACGCTGGTTTGAAGCTCACCAACACCGATTCCCAAATTCGGATGTTCCTTGGAGGCTGGCGTATATAAATTTCATATGCTAACAAAATAATGTTTATGATCAAAATAATGCTAATGATCATCCAATACAGATTAGGGTCCAAATGGAAAAATATATGGCAGATGTTCAAACTGGCTTTCGAAAAGGCCAAGAAACATGAGACATTATTGCAGATGCACATTGGATAATTGAGAAAGCCAAAGAATACCAAAATGAAATCAGAGTGTGGTTCATCAATTATAAAAAATCTTTGATTAAATTGATCACATCAAGTTCTGGAGAATGCTAAAAAAAATGGGAATCCCGGAACATCTCATTGTCTTCATGAAATATTTATACAGGCCAGGAAGTCACAGTATGGGCAGAACATGGTGAAACAAACTTGGCAAAGGAATGCAACAAGGCACATGTTCTCCCCTTATTTATTCAATATGTATATATTATGGGAAGCTGAGTTGGAAGAAGTCAAGAGTGGGTTTAAAACTGATGGATCACACATCAATAACCCATGCTCTGCCAGTAACACTGTCCTGATAGCTAAAAAATGCAAATAAATTGTAAGGCCCAGTATTGCATTCCATAAGCAAGGCCCATAGATGGTGCTTCTAACAGTTTTGGTATTTCTTTTCCCCTTTAAGGGATATTTTCCTCATGAAACCTGTAGTTTTAAGAGGAAGAGGAGGGGCAGCAAATGGGGACGGGAAGGCGCTTTAATGGGAACTTTTGTTAATCTGGAAATGTGATGAAAGCTACTAGTTCACAAGTAAACCTTCTGCAGGTCCAATTTAATTTAGGGTAATTCTGCCCTTCAGCCTCAGCTGCTCTCTCATGTGCTCCCAACTATTCTTAAGCCAGCTTCAAAAAATCCATTTGCAGTTTGACTGTAATAGTTTGACAAGAAGTCTGAGCTGGTGTTCAGATCAGACTGTAGACTCTGTAAGATCTCATTGGTCATTCCCCTGTTCTTGCCCTTCCATTTGGGAAAGCCAGGAATAGCTAGTTGGTTCCAGTATGGGCTGGCCTACTAAACACCAGCCTGGAGAGTGCCAGTCAATTTTGGCATGTTTTGTCCATTATACCATTATATCACAAGCACAATGTAAGCCCAGCTTTATCTCAAACATACTCATGTTATTCTATGCAAAAACCTCTCATCCAGTGTTTACCAGTCATGCTAAGTCATGTTTACCAGTCATACTGTTACCTACTGTATATCCTAAACTTGGAAGCATTGTTGTATGTAAACATTCAGAAAATTACTACTAGGCTGGGTTTGTGTTTCAGACCCTGATGTGTCCATTGGGAACTTATTATTATTATGGCATGTACCCTGGAGCAACATCTGGTATCCATAGGTTCCTCAACCCTGCTTCAGAACAGAAATTAGTTCTGTGCTACTTGGAGCATAAAAAGAAAATGTATTAATCCTCCCCTCAAAAGCTACCTTTGGGGAAATGTTGCGAAATGCATCAGTCCAAAATTAATTAGAATTGGGACAAGTTTCCTGCTTTCAGTTTGACTTGGCTCAGCTTTGCAATGAGCCATTCTCCTCCAGAGAAATTCTAGAGAGGGATGGTTACTTTCCTTATGACCCACTAGAGCTTGTGTCATGGTGTGCTGCATTCTTTCTTTCATTGACCGATTCATTAATTTTTCTCTCCATGCATTATCGTGACTGCCACCATCACCCCTAAAACTCCATTCACCCCAAGGCCAAATGTGGCTCATGCTGAGACTTCAACACCATAAAAACAACAACAACTGTAAACTTGTAACAAAACCTTTGAATCTTAGCCTTGCTAATTTGAGCCCTTGCCTCCTTACACACCACGATATATTAAATGCATATCTTCTGGACATGAATAAATTGCCCTTCACTAAGTTAAAGCTTCAGTGTGTGTTGGGCAGGCCAGAAGTGAGGCTATTTTTGGTATATTTGTTTGGAAAATTACGAAAGCTAATCTGTATTAATTCAGAGTATAGCTTCAAGGCCACAATTCCCTTCTTCCTCAGTCCCACCACACAGCCAATGGATAAAAGAAATAGAGAACCTCAAGTGATAAAAATTGACAAACAAGCCACATGCTCATACCTACCACAAAATTGGTACCAGAAGTGGTATTCAGCAGGTTCTGGCCAGTTCTGGAGAATTGTTGACTAGTTCGGAGAACCAATAGCAGAAATTTTGAGTAGTTCAGAATACCACCTCTGACTGACCCCGCTCCCATCTATTCACTGTCTCTGGAGTCCCAGCTGATTGGCTGGGTCTTTTGTTGCCCTGCTCAGGAGAACGGAGCTGGAAAGCAGGTTAGTGGGGTGGGGAGAGAATGGGGGTTTTACAGTATCCTTCCTCTGCCACGCCCACCAAGCCACGCCCACCAAGCCACACCATGCCCACCAAGCCATGCCCACAGAGCCGGTAGTAAAAAAAAATTGAATCCCACCACTGACTGGTAGGATATAATTACACTTGCTGCGTAAATAACCTAGCAGGTCCATGCATTGCTACCATTATTTCCAAAGCAACTTCATTTGATATATTCAGGCATGTTAAAGCGTCTGATGCCACAAAGCATTTGCCAAGTTTTCAAATTGTGCATCTTTTCCCAACTGCCTATATCTGATATTATTGTCAGCATATCGGGAATTCATTCACTTCCCCAGGATTCTGTGTTCTTGTTCAGCATCTCTGCTCTGGTCAGCTTGACCTCTCCCAAGACTGCACTGTGGAGAAAAGGTCAGAAACGAAGAGTGTCTTTGTTTTTCTCTGATGCATCGGTTGCAAACATCAAAATAAGTTTCACACATTGTGTCTGCACTGCCCCTATTGGGCTCTGGAGACATTTCACTAAATATAAGCCATGATGACAAGAAGTAAAGGCATGCCAAAATCAAAATCAAAAACACATAAAGCACTCAAAATGATAGGGGCTGTTTTAAAATAGTTCTACCTCAACGCAGAGTTTTAAGACACTGTGCTTCTGTGTGTGTGTGTGTGTGTTTCTGTAATAATGTTCAACACGAAATGTTATCTCATGTTTTGCCAACTCTCATTTAAAACAATGTACCTAACAACCACCAAACCAGATCCACATGTGTCTTACTATAGCTGCTGGATCTGGAGACATGTGGGTGGTTTGGCTCTTCCTGCCTAAGGATTGCATGATGGGGAAAGCAGCCCAAAATATGAGAAAATAGCAATGAAAACCCAGGGAAAATGTTAAATCTGATTTAAAGCAATCAAATTAAATGCTTAAATCAGTGGTGGGATTCAAATTTTTTAACTCCTGGTTTTGTGGGTGTGGCTTGGCAGGCATGGCAGGGGAAGGTTACTGCAAAATCCCCATTGCCTCCCCACCCCACCAACCTGCTTTCCAGCTGTTCTCCTGTGCAGGGCAACAAAAGAAGACCCAGCTACTTAAAACTTCTGCTCCCGGTTCTCCAGAACTGCTGAATACCACCTCTGGCTTAAATCCAATCATCAAATCATTTCTCCTCTTTGTTATGTGAGAAATTACAGTAAAATTTGCTGGCTGTTTTTGCAGGTGTTGAGTTACATACTGTAACATAAAAATGTAACCACATTCCACGGTGGAATTGACACCGATGGCTTCATGGATACTACCTGGATGCCTTATCGATTTCTCAAATCTACAATGCTGGAACCTCCTTATGGCTTTCCTCCCATGACCAAGTTTAAGTTCGAAGCCCAGCCTGAGCTCATAGGAATTAGTTCATGGGAATTCACAAAGGAGGGGTGGATTCAAAGCTGGGGGGGAGAAGACTGCCACATTAAAGTACAATCCATTGAGCTGGCAAAAAAGGGTTCCAGCACAAATTCCACTGGCTCCATTGCCAACCCAACCATTCTGTTGCTGCTGCTGACTGTTGCTGTCTTTATGCAGGACAGAGACTGGTGGATTTCTGTAGTTTTATTTCTCCTCCCACTGAGCATTATTTGCCAGCTGGAAAAACAACTGCCAATTGTGCTCTTTTAATATGTGGTGGGGCTGGTTGGGAAAATGTAGACAGATGCTTTGAATTGTAGGCTTAGCCACTTTTCAAGTTGCCGGACTTTCACAGTTCTGAATGTGCATCATAAAGCCATGTGTAAAATAGCCCAGCTGGCAGATCACAGGTAGGGAAGAGGCTTGTGGGTTGAAGCAGGAGGGATTTTCCCAGTCCTCTTTATTGCTTAGAGCAGTGGTTGCCAACCTGTGGCACTGGTGGTCTGCAGAGAAATGTCACCCACAAAGTATCCCCAAAGCAATTAATCCAGGCTGTGCAGGAACACAAGGATGCGCCACCCACATGGCCCGCGGGAACACAAGGCTTGTGTTGCTTGCATTGCAAACACGAGGTCGTGAGGGGAGAAGGGAAAGGGCGGAGGGGGAGGACCTGCCCCCCTCGCCCTACATGCCTTGCCTTAGGGACCTGCCCAGGCTGCTTCTTTCCGCTTCTTTCTTCTGCTTTTAGCTGCACACAAGGAAAGCAGCAAAAGCTTTTCTTTCTCTCACCCAAACTCTGCCAAAAATGAGTCTTTGGGACCCTGCAAGGCATCCTCTTCCAAGAGGCTGTGCCAGAGTGATAAGCAGGGGTGGGATTCTGCCAATTCTGTCCAGCTCTACAGAACTGGTAGCTCTGAAGAGCAGCAGACACAGAACCTGTTCTGTGTCTGTTGCTGTTTCGGCCCACCTGCCCACCCGGGGTCTTACCTGTCCTTTATGTCCTGATTTTTCAACCACAGCTGCTTTGCACAGCACAGCTGTGGTTGAAAAATCAGGAAAAAGGGGCTTTTCCAACCACTGTGCACTTGCATGCAGCACTGCTCAGCTGTCCAGGCAGCTCAGCAGGTCATAAATTGCACTCACCCAACTCGCACAACTCACGCATGCGCGCACAACACAGAGCAACAGAACCTGTAGTTATAGCGATTGGATCCCATTCCTAGCAATAAGACTCACAAAGACTCATTTCTGGTGGAGTTTGGGAGAGAGAAAGACTTTTGCTGCTTCTGCTGCTTTCCTTGCATGAAGCCAAAAGTCTCTTCTCTCTCCCCCTGAGAACGGACCTGGAGATGGTATCCTGAGATCCCAAATAAAGAATGATCGATCGGTAAGAAAACAGGGTTGGTGGGGAATTTTCCTACAGATGTTTCTGGGGATTTTCCCAGGATCTCTGGTCTGCGGGATTTAAAATTATGAGTTTGGTGGCCCCTGAGGTCCAAAAGGTTGGTGCCCCCTGGCTTAGAGCATTCCTTTCCATTTCATATCAGAGTTCTCGACTCTCTTTCTCAAATGCTCCACCACACTCCTCACCCATACACACTCAATGGGGAATCACCAGAGTAACACTAATTATTTCAGAAGTGAAGAGAAATGAAAGGATGGTTGGAGGAAGTTGGAAAACTAGCAGATGCTCCAAAGCCCCAGGTGGAATCTGACCTGAAAGTGTACTTCTGGTCACAGAGCAGATGTCTCCAGGTTCTCCAGTCATCCCTGGAACAGTTCAGAGAATACAAATGAGGGACTTTCCTTCTTCGAGATACTGTATCTTGCCCACATCCTCTCCCTTGTGCTCCTGCAGCCTCTTGTTCTTTGTTGCTCAGTGAGGCGAGGTCTCCCTAAACCCAAGAGATCTTGTATGAGATGAAGAGCAGGACAGAAGCCTATCCTAGGATTTTCCCCAAGGATAGAGGGGCTTGAGATGCCCAGCCTTCTCTTTCCCTAAAGTCTTCTCTGGCATCTTTCCTTTCTCCACTTCCGGAGTTCAGATTTTACTCTGATCCCTGCAACTCATCAGCTGCCTGTCTGGAATGAGTCCCCTCCCACTCCTAAACCACAGAACCAAAAGTAAAATAAAGAAATGAATGAATGAACGAAGGAATCCATGCATGCCCGCCATCGTAGTGTACACAAAATGATTGTGCATGATTCAAAACTTTTCCTTTCCCACACCCCACATACTGTCTCTTTTCATCACAGAGGAAACCCAGAACTGGAGAAGAGGCCAAGATCTGAGAGAATAAGAAAACTCATGCAGAGTTTTGTTTTGTTTTGACTTTGGCAGTTTCTGAAGCGGTGATTGAGAGCATCTCCTTTCTGTGCAGCACATGTTTTAAAAAAACAGACCTACTGCTTGTGAAAAACAGTGTGAAATCCAAACAAGAGCTTTAGGTAGACCTAACGCAGGTAGGAGCTGCCTCTGAGCTGAGTCGGTGCCCAATCTCTCCTGTAACCCAAATTCTTTAAGTAACTCATGCTCTAATCTGCAACACTCTTTCATGGTAAAATGGTCACGAAAGAGTGTGCAGATAGGGCAAAGGGAGATAAGTACAGCCTAAGTATGGTAATCTAAGGGCACAGGGGGCAGCAAGCAGTGGACATGTGCAACCTATCATAGATTTTTGACTGAATGGCATTGCAATGTCACACCTCAAACTTCAATCCTCTAAGGCCGTGATGACGAACCTGTGGCACGCATGCCAGAGGTGGCATGCAGAGCCATCTCAGTGGGCACATGTGCCGTCACCAGCTGATCTTCTGGTTTCTGGCGTGCTTGACAGCTGGTCTTCACAGGCACCAAAGTGCTGGAAAACAGCCCCCAAATCAGCCCAAAACAGGCTGTTTGGGGGGCTTTTTCAAGCCATTTTTGGGCCACAAAACGGCCTTAAAACCACCTGGAAAACAACCCAAAAATGGCCAACAAAACCAACCCAAAACAGGCTATTTTCAGGCCATTTCTCGGCCATTTTCTGGGGCATTTTCAGGTTATTTTTGGTCCAAAAATGGCCTTAAAAATGGCCTCACCTGGAAATGGCCTGAAAATGGCCAAAAACACCCCCCAAAACAGCAAAAACAAGAAAACAAAAAACAGGCATGTGCACACTGGCCAGCTGGTCTTTGGTTTTCTGGTGTTCCAGCATGCGTACGTGCACACACATTACCGTTTGGGCACTCAGTGCCGAAAAGGTTTGCCATCGCTGCTCTAAGGCATGAGTGTGATGTCATAATTTACCTAAAAAGGATTGGGACCCTGATACTGCTTTCATCATGGATTTACTCCACCGACACTGCTGGAGGCAAACGATGAGACATGTGTGACCTTGTTGCATGCAGGTCACGATTTGGGCTTCATCACTGTTTGTGGTGGATGCAAGTGATCTCACACCTCAACCACATCAGTCACCCCCAGCATCAGTGAAGTCTCAGGGGGGAAACTGTGTCAAAAGAGGGAAGATGTTGCTTCAAAACTAACACTGTTAAAGGGGACTTGAAACAGCTTTAGCTGCAGAGAAAGAAATTTCACACACCACTGGAGAAAGTGAGGACAAGTCCAGAGAAAGCCAGCGAAGGAAGACCAAAGAGAGTCCTTCACTTACAGCACTCCGTTTAGTGACTGCTTGAAGTTATAACAGCACTGAAAAAAAGTGGCTTAGGGCCATCTTTCACACTTACGACTGTTGCAGCCTCTCCCTGGTCAAGTGATCAAAATTCAGCTGAGTCCTGCTTAGCAACTGACTCCTATTTATGACGGTTGCAGTGTCCTGGGGCCATGTGATCCCTTTTGTGACCTTTGGACAAGCAAAGTCAAATGAGGACAGCCGGATTCACTTAACAAACCCGTTTCTAATTTCACAACTGCAGTGATTCACTCAGCAAGTGTGGCAAGAGAGGTCGTAAAATGGGGGGAGGGGGATTCATATAAGAAACGTCTCGCTTAGTAACTGAAACTTTGGACTCCATTGTGGTCGTAAGTCGAGGCATACCCGTACTTCTCGGAAAAGACACAGAATGGAAATATTTTCAGCAGATACAGCGTTATGCTCTCCTGGGATTCCTATTTAGCTTCTTTTCTTTTCTTTTCTTTTCTTTTTTAAACTGATGGCGTTCCTTTCCCAAAGCAAGGAAAGGAAGCATTTTACAAAAGATGCCCCACAGCCTCCCCCATATCAGCGCGGGAAAACTTCCGAGCGCCCTTCAACAAAACGACGGAGTGACTCGGCGAGCAAAGGAGAAAACTCCCTTCCTCCTCCTCCCGCGCGCTTGCCACCCCGCGCCCATTTGCCTCCNCCGCGCGCTTGCCACCCCGCGCCCATTTGCCTCCGAAGCCAAGCCCAGTCGGGCTCCTTCTCCGCCAAGGGTGCAAGAGCGCACCCATCGGCCAGCTATGGGCCACCTTTACAGGCCCGGCTGCTCGCTGAAGAAGAGCGGGACTCCTTTCCCCCTCAGCGGATCCGGCTTGAGTAGCCTGGCTGGGAGAGGAGCGCTTGGCAAGAGCGCAGAGCTGAGGGCTGCTGCTGCTGCTGCCGTGGGAGGCGCGTTGGAGGACACAAGGCTCGCCAGAGAAGGAATGTCGAGGCAGCCCAGCGGGGAACAGGGGAGGATGTGGCGGCGCGTGTGAACCGGGACTCGTCGCCGAGGAGAGTTCGGCGGGAGGAGCCCCGCAAGGCCGAGAGGAGGAGGAGGAGGAGGAGGAGGCGGCGGGGGCCGCCGCGGAGCAGGAGGGGAGGGAGAAGCATCCGCTCGCAGCCGGCCGGCGGAGTTTGGGTTTTTTATTTTATTTTTTTATTTTTATTTTTTGTTTTTCTCTCCCCTTCGGCTGGACGGCGCGGGCGGGAAGCTCTGATCGTCCCCGCGAGGCTAAGCGGCAACTTTGGCCCCTCGCGAAAGTGAGACTCGAGCGCTTGGCGCCAACCAC
>BHFT01032266.1:1621-35056 GCA_004320025.1 Laticauda laticaudata
TACTGCCCTGGGATAGAAGCTGTTTTTCAGCCTATTTGTCCTTGTTTTTATTATTCTGTACCATCTGCCAGATGGTAATAGTTCAAAAAAAGGGTTCCCAGATGAGATGGATCTTTGAGAATGTTTTGAACTTTCTTAAGGCAGCGGGAACTATAAAGCTCTTCCCAAGAGGGGAGAGGGCAACCAATGATCTTCTTAAACGTCTGGGGTGCTTTCTTATCTGCCCCTGTGCAATTGGCAAACCATACAGAGGTGCACTAAGTGAAGATGCTCTCTGTGGTGCAGCGGTAGAAGGTCACCAGCAGTTTTTCATTCAGCTGTTGTTTTCTGAGAAGTCTCAGGTAGTATAATTTCTGCTGGATCCTTTTGACCAGTGCTGCAATGTGAGCACCCCACTTCAGGTCCTATTTTATGGTAACACCCAGAAACTTAAAATTGGCCATTTGCTCCATTTGGTCTCCATTGATAAGCAAGGGCTGGATGTCTGAACTTCCTTCTATAGTCCATTATAAGCTCCTTGGTCTTCTTGGTGTTGAGGACCAAGTTATTGTCTCCACACCATGAAAGCAACTGGTCCACCTCATCTCAGTTGGCAGACTCATCCCCCTGGAGATGAGTCCCACCACTGTTGTATCATCTGCAAATTTAGCAATAGTATTACTATTATGAGTGGGAATGCAGTCATGCACATGTTCTGTGGCAATGATGTTCTGAAAATGATCAGACCCCAAATTTGTTGTTAATTATTCCCTTTTATACAAAGATTAGATCACAGCTAAAATCCTTAAACTCTGCTCTCCCACAGTCTTATATTTTGGGCATGTGGACCATGTTTTTATAGAATAGAATAACAGAGTTGGAAGGGACCTTAGAGGTCTTTTAGTCCAACCCCTTGCTTCGGCAGGAAATCATAGCTGTCTCCAAAAAGAGCAAAAACATAATTTGGACATGATAACTTACATTGTTTAGTCTGATGCAGGGATGCAAGAATAAATGGGATTTAAAATGCTAGACACATATTTTATATTTGTTTTCTTGACCTCATTTAATAGAGAACACCTATGTCTACAAGGCATTTTTATAATAAATCCACACAGTTAATGGGTGCCCTCATGGAATAAAGGAAAAGGGAAGTACAATAGTACTAAACCTGAAATAAGGATAAACTTTCTGACAGCAAGAACAATCAACCAATGGAACAGAAATTGCCCTCTGAGGTTTTGGGAGCAGCATCACTTGAAACTTTCAAGAAGAGAGTGGACTGCCATTTGCCAGAAATGGTATAGGATCTCCTGCTTGGGCAGCAGGTTGGACAAGATGACCTACAAGATCCCTTCCAACTCTGATTATCTGTTATCTGTAGCAGGCTGGAGGTGGTGCGAAGAGAAAGTCAAGATGGCCCCAGCACCTGATCAAAGCCCTGATGTTTTTATATACAGCAAAAGGCCGTTTCAATTTTTTGAAAACCTTCCTGCAGACATCTCTGCTAGGGTTAGAATAAGATCCATCTGGTTAAAATGGGCAAATGGAAAGGCAGGATGTCTTTCAGAAAGAAGAAATAGATGAAGTAAACTCTGTGTGTATCTGTTCATAATCAGGCATTCAAAGCATGTGACAAGCAATTTTTAGAGACATTTCTCAGAAAAACTCATTGGATTCAGTGAAATTTACTAGGCTGATGCCTAACTTTTATTAACTTCCATCTGGAATTTTACCATGCAGAGGAACTGGGGATAAGCAGTGGGAATATGAACTGTCTTGAGTACTCCGACCCCACTCCTTTGCTCAGAACTGCAGTCTCCTAAGACTGTTTTGCACTAAAGAGAACAGTAATTCAAAGGAGCAATAAAAGTATCCATGTTTGAAGGAAAGGAAATAATTTGTTCTGCAGTAGAGCAAAAAGAGTGCATATTAATTAAAATAATGAAGCTAGAGAAGTTTCACGTATTGATACAACAGCACAAAAAGGCACTGTCAGTACTGTAAGATGGAAGCCCAGAATAGTAAATTTAAAACTTGCTTTCAAGTATGCTTAATTTAAAATAATATATTGCCTTTTTCAAAAAAATATGATCATTTTATCTAAGAAGCATTAAACTTATTGTGCATTTTCTGTCTTACCCTTCCAAAGATGCCACTTCAATGAGCACAATTGCAACTACGACCATTAAAGGTAATGTCTTAGCTTTATGAATTATTTACTATACTTCTAATATTTTATTTCTGTCTTAATTCATATCTAAATATTTTCTGGACAGTATGGTACAGCAGAAACCTACTTAAAAAAGAAACTTCTGTTGTTGAGTTTCAAACAAGTTAGAATAGCATGCTATAAATTAACACCCAAGCCCTATGCATCGTATCGCACTCATGTCAGAAGCACTGAGGCACTTCCAGGTTGAAAGGGTTAGCTGGTGGCATCACCATTGTCCAGGTGATGCCCATTTGGGGGCTCCTTTCATGTCCCCAGCAGACAGGAACTCACCCAATCCCACAGCACTACTCAGATCTCAAACACAGGATTGCTAATTTCCAACCCACATCCTAACCACATGCCTTTAGTCCCATGCATGATTCCTCAAAATTAATTTTGATTTTGTGAATTGGATTTATTCTTTGCAAAACATCCAACGGGAGGGTACATAACTTTTTCGACTGAGAATTCCATTTCTCCTTCAAGTGGCAGATTGAGCACTCCCTGAAATACCAAAAGAAAAAATATATTTACATTGATTTAACCCATAAATGCAATTAAATTCAGTTAATATGATTACTTCTACAAATATAACAATTTCTCCCTCACATTAATTACATTATCTTGGGAAGTGCTTTGGGGGACAGAGACAGTGATAGATAAATAGCCCTATGCTGCTATTTTTTATTTTTATTTATTTATTTTGATTGTCAATCGCCTACAAGATAATAGGCATAAGTATATACATAGTTATGAATACATGAAATGGGTACATATAAGAAAAATAAAAGAATAAGGCAAAATAAAAGAAACAATAGGACAGGGATGGGAGGCACATTGGTGCACTTATGCACGTCCCCTACAGACCTCTTAGGAAAGGGGTGAGGTCCATTGTAGACAGTCTAAGGTTAAAGTTTTTTTGGGGCTTGGGGAACAAACTACAGAGTCAGGTAGAGTATTCCAGACACTGACCACTCTGTTGTGGAAGTCATATTTCCTGCAGTCAAGTTTGGTGCGGTTAACCTTGAGTTTGTATCTATTGTGTGCTCTTGTGTAGTTATGATTGAAGCTGAAATATTCATTGACAGGTAGGACATTGCAGTGGATGATTTTATACACTATACTTAGATCAGACCGAAGACGGCATAATTCAAGGTTTTCTAGGTCTAGAATTTTCAAGTCTGGTGGCATAAGGTATTCTACAATGAGTAAGGAGTGGAGAACTCTTCTTGTGAAATATTTCTGGACTTTCTCACTGTGGCAAATATAGATATGTAATGTGGGTTCCAGACTGATGAGCTGTATTCAAGTATTGGTCTAGCAAATGTTTTTTATGCTCTAGTTAGTGGTGTAATATTACCAGAGAAAAAACTACGTAAGATTAGGTTAACAACTCTTAATGCCTTTTTGGCTATGTAGTTACAGTGGGCTCTAGCACTTAGATCATTAGAGATGAGTATTCCAAAGGTCTTTTACAGAGCTTGGATCATCACAAGGTCTTGACTATTCAGTTTGTATTTTATTTTCTGATTTTTTTTTTGCCAGTATGTAAGACAGAGCATTTATTTGTTGAGATTTGAAGTTGCCATTTGTTTGACCATTCTGATACATAGTCAGATCTTTTTGAAGGTAGCAATATTGTCCTGTGATATTGAACAGCTTTACATCATCAGCGAAGAGAACGCAGTTGCTCTTGATATGATCACAGAGGTCATTTATGTAGAGTATGAAGAGAGCCTGTCCCAAACCCTGCCTTGGGGGACACCACTGTTGACAGGGACAGGATTTGATAGGGCGCTCCCTATTTTGATCATTTGTTGTCTGTTTGACAGGATGCTTCTATCCGGTTATGCAGGTGTCCCAAGATACATAAGAAGTCATGTACCACTGAATCAAAGGCTTTATAGAAGTCTATGTAGATTGCGTCTATTACTTTGCCCTGATGTTTGTGTGTGTGTGTGTCTGCAGATGAGATAGCAGTCATAAACTGCTAGCAGCGATTGCTTGGGCATATATAATGCCAACATGATCCAAAAAATAAATGATTTGGTGCTAGAAGTATCAAAGAACTGTCCTCATCATGCTGGATGGGGAAGAGAGAGAAAGATCTCCAGGAGCATTTATCCTTTTCTTAAATTGAGTTACAGGCAGCACCCTGTTTGTTTTCCCCCTTGGGATTCCTTGGGAGCCTCTGACAAGAATCTCATCTGATAGCACAAGATAATACAGTTTTATATTCATCTAAAGATAGATGTGTCTGTTTTGTTTTCCACAACATTTTCATTTTCAAGTACAACTTTTCTACTTTGGTCCATAAGGTGAGATTGCATCCAACAATAATTGCTTTTGTTTGGTTTGTAAGTGCCTTTTAACTCTCTGAAAAACCTTTGTAGACTTCTCTTACATATCAAACCTTTTTATGGAATCTACTAAACAATGAGAAGCTATTTTCTTAATGGATAATTTATATTATTTTCTTTCTCAGGTGCACGCTGTTCTATGCATTTGTCCCAATTTTTGTAGCATTGTTTAAGTTGGGGTGTTTATTTGGTTGTAATTGTAAAGAATAATAAAGTTACAATTCATGTATTACTTTGTGAAGTAAGAATGATGTGGCATTTTTTTTAAAAAATAGATCAAATTATTTTTCTTCTATATTTCACTGTAACTGACAGGATAGAAATAAAATACCATATTTATTAGCTATGATTGTTTTTGTACCACACTTTATGATATCATATTTCAGCATTTAACATAAGTCAAAAACAAGAAAATACCAGATATTATTTTCAAACTGCCAAAACCTGCACAATCAAAGCTCTGTTCAGATATTTGGGGAATACATCTATTAAATAAAGAGGCTTGCATTGTAAATTAAGAAAATCCACAATATAGATGTCTAAGTGCCTTTTTTAAAAATGTGTGCTATCTTTTATGTAAATTTTAGAAAAGTTAGTCATGTGTTTTTCTAAAGAAAGACATTCCATTATGGCTCTGAGGATAAAAATAGTTTACTGAGAAACATTTGTATTTTGTAGTTCATCCCTTTCATTTAATTCTTATTTTCTTTATATCTATAATTTTCAAACTTTCTGGTGCTCAGGTTCATTTCAAGGATCTCAAAAATATTAACTGATTCATAAAATGGCAGAAAGTTCAAGTGAGCACAGAGCAATTACAGCTGAAAAATCATTAGCATCATCTTTTTCACAGTGAGAAAAAAGCTTCACCTTTTTGTCATACAAAAAAAATCCTTTTGTATTCCCTTGTTATTCAACTACATTTTCTATTTTCTTCCTACAAGCCTCTTCGCAAAATCCAAAAGGAGTGATGAGGTTTTGGAAGACACCTAATATTATGAGAGAAGTCCATCAGTCCTTTCGACTGAGTTAGATAAAGTTGTATTTTCCTTTTTTTAAAAAAAAACCTGTTATTAAAAAAAACAGGATAACAGTAATAGGGAAACTATGTTTGCAATTATTTCCTTTGAGTGTTATTTAGTCTTCTTAAAGTGATTCATTATGCGTTCTTGCCTACAAGTGCAAAAGGATAATCCCTAGGAAATTCCTGATTCTAATGAAAGCAAACAGTTTTGCATTTATGAATATGATACAGCAATACTTGCTAATTCCTTTTTGCAATACAGTACTTCTGAAATGGAAAAAGATAATAATACCATGATTCCTGATTTCTGCAGTGTTAGAGAAATTGGGAGCTATTACATGGCCATTGACAGAGTAATTGACATAGGTTTGAAAGCTCTGACCTCAAAACATTTTGATGGGCAACTAAATCCACATTTTTATTAAAGTAAACCAGTATGATGATGTTCACATGATTGTTTTGGACATGTTTCAAGTATCCCTGGTAAGTATTTACCAATGTTCCATAAGTAGACAACTGCTAAAAAGCAGGACAGCCGAATGTCTAGCTCTCTTCTTTTTGCAATATTAAAAAAGAGAGTTAAATATTGGGTTAATGATCTATTCTTTATTTATTTAACTTAATCTAAAATAAGTCCAGGCTGTTTGGAATTAAATTTCTCATTCTAATGCTGTTGGGAGTCAAGGGATGCATTCAACAAGCTAATTCCCTCCTTCATCTACTTAAACATGCTGTGCATACACTACTTATGTGTTGGAGCCTGAAATATTTATTTTAGAGAGCCAAAATGAGGCCTCTAGTGGATTTTGCTGGGAGGTATTCTGGGCTAACAATAAAGATATGGTCTTATATGGATGGCACTCTGCTTAAATCAACCTCGGTTTTAAGATGTTGCTTGCCTTACAATGCTATTTGCCTAGAACACAGCTGTCAAACTTTTGGCGTCATGTTGTCATCATGTGATGTATCATGACTTTTTCCCTCTTTGCTAAAATGGATGGGCGTGACCAACAGTTGACGCATCTTTTACAGTCCAGTCTTACAGCATTAAATCCAACACATGTAATATTTCTAGTTGCAGAAAGATGCTGTGGAGATGTCTTTTCCATACAAGAAATCATCCTTGCTCCAGAAATTTTAAAAAGTATGGGGAAAAAAATCACAAAACAAATGCATTCTATGAAGAATGATTTAACAGCATTTCTATTCATTCAATTTATAATAGCTATTGCCTTGTTATATTTACAAAGAAAGCTCCATAGCTCTGATATAAGGCCACTGTCCTTCCCTTTACTGGGAAGATAATCTTGATGGGATAATTTATACATAAATAATCCACAAAATTTTACTTCATTGGGAAGATATACCGCAAGGTGAAGAAATAGTCAAGAAGATACTAGATTTTGCACAAATGGATAGATTGACATTGAAAATTAAATAGAAAGAGGATGTAGAATATTATCAAACATAGAAATTATTTTACCAATGGTTGGGAAAAAGGGGTAGAGATTAAGAATGTAATCTTTATTGTTAAGTGAATTAAATACCTAGACAACGTGATGTTTTTTGAGCACTAAGAAATGTATTGAATAGAAAATCAATAAAATAAAATAAAAATGTTACTTCACTAGAGGAGACAATAAGCAAAATCTAAAGTTTAACATGTATATTTATTTACAAACATTCATCTATTTTTATGAATTATTTTTTTAAAAATAAAAAAACTAAAAACAAATTCTAAAATTATAGTAGCAGCTAAGCAGAAAATATGAGGGTGATTTTGCAGGCATGCTAACTGGTCCTTGGTTCAACTAATTTAAGGGGAAGCTTTTCCAAATAAAAAGGGAAAAAATGTCCAGAAATTATTTATATTGCTGTAACTCATCTCAAGATAAATACATTGATTATGGGATTGCATAATGCTTTTAGATAGTTTTAATTTTTCTTAAAATATTCTAACAGTCTTCATTCATGAAGACATTCTGAAAACATCACTGCATTATCTGTTTCAGTAAAAATGTTAAAAGCTCATTGTGATATCTACTAAAACCTTAAGCTGGAGAACTTATATATTTTGAACTTCACTTCCCATAGTTGTAAGCCAACATCAATGACAATCAATGTTCAACATTCTGAAGAACATCAATTCAAAGAAAACAGCCTTAAATATTTCACAGGCACTTGGCCCCTTTGGGAGCATAGCAACTAATATTCAGATTCTGACCAAAGTGATTGAATTTTATAGTGATTCAAGGTAGGAAGACAATTTAAAAGATTGGGACCATACCTGAATACCCATCCTGTAGTGAACAAATGTTATTTGAAGCACAGAAAGGGATAAGAAAGAATGGAATAGAATAGAATAGAATAGAATAGAATAGAATAGAATACTTTATTGGCCAGGTGTGATTGGACGCACAAGGAATTTGTCTTGGTGTAAATACTCTCAGTATACATAAAGAAAAGGTACATTTGTTAAGAATCAAGAATCATAACGTACAACACTTTATGATAGTCATAGGGTACAAAACCAGAACAATTAAAGGTGTGAGATAAGAAAAGTCAGTATATATAAACCTAGTTTAGCATTCACTATACTTCTCGATATATTTTTATCTTGCAAAAGCATCTTTGCTATCACCAAATCCATATTGATTTTATTCATTTTTATTTATTAAATTTACATGCTGAATCACCTATAAGGCAACTTTTTATACTGTTTCCTATGCTGCCATTATCATTATTATTTCTCAATTGTTTTCTTTTGTTCTGCTTTAGGATCTCATTAACTCAACCCAATCATAGCTTTCTATTTTCTCCTCCCTCTCAATCTGTTTATTCTTCCTTCATTTATTTGTTTTGCTGGAACCCAATGATGTTGAGAAAAGAGCTTGATTTACATATTTGCAAATTGATTAATCCTTTGACAAATATATTTTGAGATCAGCAGATAACACACTGTCATTTATCTTATCAAAGTAACAGCAGGCACAACCACATCAACAACAAAGATTCCTGTGACTTCAGCATTGAGCTTGGGTCCAGCAATTTCAGGTGAGACTCTTTTTTTTTTCTTAATCTCATCTCAAAAACAGACTTATGGAACAATTATATGACTACTGCATTTGCCTCTTCTGTTTTAGCTTATTACAATTTCAACTCCTTTCAATTGACTTGGGCACAGGTATTCTCATTGTTTTTCTTACTGTAGTCGATCAAAAGGGAAACCAGGATGGCTGCGGGAATTCTTCACAGAAAAATCATATTATTGTTATTGCATTCTGCCTCCTGAAGGAGCTGAAAATAGTGCACATAAAAAGAACAACATGTAGGGAAAGCTAGCAGAAGGCTTTGTTATAGCAGCAATACTTGTGGGAAATAATGGGAGCTGTAGTCAAATATATCTGAAAGTACCAGGCTGGGGAAAACTTTATTAAAGTGGGTGTCAATATTTTTCAGAGAATAGTTGCCATCTTATGTGGTAGTATGGCTGCTCCCACTCCTTTTTATTTTAAAAGTAAATATTATCTTTCAGTAAGGCAAGGCCTGGAAGTTTCAGAGAAGTTCTCTTGAGGGATCAACTCCATCCTCTCGGTACATGGCTCTTAATTCAAGAATGGGCAACCTTTCTTCTACTAAGAGCCCTTTGAAATCACAGTTTGATGGGGCAGACCTAAAAAGGGGGTTCTGCTCTCCATTCTCTTTACTTTTTTCTAACTTTAGTATATATCTTTTTTTCCACTCTTTTTTTCACTTTCTCTTAGTTTATCCTATATAAAAAAAATTGGGTGAACAGTTTGCTTTTGACAGAGCTCTAAATTGATTGATTGTGAAAGGTATTTGAAAATAGATGGTTCTATTAATTGCATTCATACAGAGTAGAGAGCAAAATTGTTGATCTGAATGTTCTTCATAAGAAAACTACTAACAGCTGAAGGGCTAGCATTTTTGAAAGAAGGCTTATGCTGAAGGCATTGTTAGCCATCTACAATCTTAAGCCTATGGACTATCTATAATTTATTTTATCTAACAGTTCCAAGACTTTTTGTAATGACTCACCTCAGTCTCCTGAATATTTAAAGTAATTGCCACAAGATGGCTCTAAACTGCTGAGTTTTATGGAAGTGATAGCATCTATTAATGTCATAGAGTGTGTACCTGGAAATTGTAAAATATACTTTAAAATGTGAGAACATTGATGCAGTGAAGATAATGAATCATGAAGTTAATTGATTAATGCAGTAATTAATCAACCCTTAATTGTTTCATAGGAACTTCCCAGTTTCTGCTTTTTGCAAGTATGATAAAATTTGTTATGTTGGTTAGTTTTAAAATGGGATTATCCTGCCATTCTACACCGCACTGGCTTCATGTAAGGGACATGATAATGTATGGATGGGCACTCTGCTGAATTCTTCCATTCGAAAGAAACATAAAGTTACATTTGGTTTTACTTGTGATTGACATACATTCACTAGGCTTCTTCATTACAGTTCAGAGTTCTCAGAGCCCTGATAACCAGACAAATACAACAGTCAGACTAGAAAAAAAATTTGAAGCTGTACCTAAAAGTAAGTAAAGAAAAACTTACATATCAATATCTATCTCTGCCATGTTTTCTTACAGGCATTCCCCAAGGCCATCATAAAGTTACCATATCTGGTTTTCAAAAGTATGAATGACCACTAGATATACAGAAAATTTTAAGTAGGATTTTTTTTTTTTTTGCAGCCCAGATATGATAANAGAAAATTTTAAGTAGGATTTTTTTTTTTTTTGCAGCCCAGATATGATAACCATAGCATTCCAGATTTAGGCTGATGGGTCTGGACATGTCCATTGTACTATCACTTTTCTTTTTTAAAATGAAAAATAATCTATTAAAAGTAAAGTTGTGTGAGTTATGTTGACAGACACGCTGATGCTCACGTGCTTCATTAGAAACACAAGTAAAATAGCATTTTTGTGAATAGGTTGCTGATAAGGGTGCTTTCTTTTCCTCTAGAGCAGGGTGTCAAACTCACAGTGTTGTGGTGGTGTCATGTGATGTATCAGGACTTTTTTCTCCTTCACTAAACTGGGTGTGGGCGTGGCCAGTGCATGATAAATCCAGCCCACGGGCCACAAGTTTAACAGCCTTGCTCTAGAGCATCATTCATTAGATTGCTATCCAGAAAGAAAGGAGCAGGGAACAACAATTGATAGCCAATCATGGTTTATCTGGTCAAAGAAAATAAGATAGAGAAGGCATAGTTTAAGATTTTTTTCTATACCACTATCTATTAAGCTGTTAAAGTAAAGGTAAAGGTTCCCCTTGCACATATGTGCTAGGTGTTTCTGGCTCTAGGAGGTGGTGCTCATCCCTGTTACAAAGCTGATGAGCCGAAGACATCTCCATGGTCATGTGGCTGGCATGACTAAATGCCAAAGGTGCACAGAATGCTGTTACCTTCCCACCAAAGTGGTCCCTATTTTTCGACTTGCATTTTTACATGCTTTCAAACTGCTAAGTTGGCAGAAGCTGGGACAAGTAATGAGAGCTCCCTCCATTACGCGGCACTAGGGATTTGAACCAATGAACTGCCAACCTTTCTGATCAACAACTCAGCATCTTAGTCACTGAGCCACCATGTACCTTATTAAGCTATTAGCTTCTTGTAAAAATGAAGCAATTTGAAAGCAACTATAACAAAAATAATTATCTCTCTTTTGCATGTATGATGTCAACATGTATAATATCCCAAATTAACTGATTTTGGACAATATTACTGTCTTCATTTTTCAGATATGAGTGTGGAATGCTTCCCAGATCCATATTAAAGTAGCTATCCTTTTAATGATTAAGGGCCTGGAGACAAAAACATATGAAGAACGGTTGCAGGAATTGGGTATGGTCAAACTAGAGAAAAGAAGGACTAAGGGTGACATGATAGCAGTATTTCAGTATTTGAGGGGCTGCCACAAAGAAGAAAGAGGTCAATCTATTCCCCAAAGCACCAGAAAAAGAAACAATGGATGGAAACAAATCAAGGAGAGAAGCAACCTGGAATTAAAAAGAAACTTCTTAACAGTAAAACAATTAACTAGTAGAACAGCCTGCCTTCAGAACAGCAGTGGGATCTTTCCTGTTCCACTAATGCTTTGGTGATCACACACGTGCACCTAATGCACACATGCAGCTTTCCCCACACCAGCTTAGACCTGCAGCGCCAATCAGCTGAGAGGATAAAGAAAACTACAGGGGCAGATGGGAGGGTCGATCCTGCACTTCTTTCTCCTCTCAGCTGATCATTGGAGGCTTTTTTTCCTCCTTTCAGTTGATCATGGGAGGCTTTTTTTACTACCAGATTGAGTGAACTGGGGTGAACCAATAGCACTGCTTCAGGCTTCATCATAGGGAGTTTTAACAAAAGACTGGACAGCCAGATCCAGTCTGGGTTCTCTTGCTTGAGCAGGAAGTTGGACTACAAGACCTCCAAAGTTCCTTCCAGCTCTATTCTGATTGATTGATCATTCTGCAATTTTCATATTACAATGGATGTATGGCTGAAACATTAAGGCTTCTGTGGCAAATTCATAATATTTTCTGCTATATTCAATTGTGCACACAGACCCTAGCAACAGGGAGAGCTGCAAAATTATTTCCATATGGTTCAGAAAGGGGACGTGTAGTGTACAGTAAAGAAACATTAAGAAAGCCAAGAAAGCTACCATTAATTCAACTGCTAGTTGATCACTGAAAGCAAAACAAAAAAACAAAAAACCCTACAGGGCCAATATACACGACTATATGTCTTTCAATTTCTTTTCTCCTAGACAATTCAGGATTAACTAATAAGGAAAAACAAGATGATGCTTCTTACATTGGTGAGTAAATATGGTCCATGGTTTCTCAAGTTTTAGCAAACAAATATTTTACAAAAATTGTTGCTTGAAATGAAATTGTTGCACTTGCTGGACAGTGAACCTTGCAGCAAATGTGTACCTGCCCACTTCCCTGGCTAACTACCAGTGAGTGTCTTTAGACTCTCCAAAAGAGAAATAGAATGAAATTAACATAAAATTAACAATTTTCACTTCTGAACTTTTGCCTTGAGAATACATCAGATAAATGACAAGTTGGATCATGCCAACCTTTGCAGAGAGCAAGCATTAGAATATGTTTGCCCAAGAGCTATAAAGTTATCATTCAGGGTAAAAGCATCTGGTTGAAATTTTATTGAAAAGGTACCTCATGCAATGCAATAAACACAACACAATTTTTAAAAAATCTATAAAAGAAAATAGACAGCTATGTAGTTGTGTTTCATATTCACTTTGGTACCGTCAGACTGAAATTTTTCATCAACATATTGCAATACACTGTGGGAGGAAACCCACTGAGGTTGATGAGGGAGGAGTTGGTACATCCCAACAACTCTCTGCCTAACTAGCTTCTTTGATTGATGCTTGGATGAGCAGTGATGCTTGGATGAGCAGTGATACATCTCAAATTAATAAGAAAAATAAGCCCAGTTGCCATGACACAACCTTCAGACAACCTTACCTGGATGATTGAGTATTTTCATCTTCATACTTCAGTAGCATCAGACCCTCATTAAAACATCTATTCAATTAGCCAATCTGGTCCAGCAATTTGTTCCTACAGTGGCCAACTAACTGCCCAGGGAAGACTGCTACTTTCCTCGCAGATGACCTTTGAGATAGTCACACTGCCATTGAGTCTAATAGCCATTGATCCCCATGACTTCCATTAACTGGTCCACCCTTTGGGGACTCTGCTTCCAGTATTGTGGGAAGATTGAAATAGCTCCCCTTTGTCCCTTTTATCCCCACTACATATATCACAATTTTTATCTGAAGGAAGCTGCTTGAAACCTTTCATCATCGTAGTTGCTCTCTACGAACCTTCTCTAACTCTACAATGTCCTTATTGAAGAGCAGCAACCAGAATAAAGAAAACTGACTTGAAAAGCATGAATTACCATAATTCTCTTTTTAAAAGGAAAACGTAGGGGAAACAAAAAAGAAAAAAAAACCCTCCAAGTTCTTCCATAATAATTAAAAAGCTCAAATAGGAATTACAGGTTTGCACTTTGCGGCAATTTTTCTTAAGCTAGAATTTCACCTGAAAAATATAGACTAAAATAAGACTAAAAAATAAGACTAAAACAGCATATGAAAAGGAATTCTTACTTGATATAAAATGTACATATATTGAATCGCATGGGTAAACATATATAAATACATCTTATAATTTAAAAACAGGTAGTATATAACAGCATAATGAAGGGTATGACATCTTGGATAGAGAAATTCTATGTAAAAGAAGATGTAAAGACTTTGATAATAAAGAGCAAAGTCAGAGAGATGGGAAAGGTTTCAAGGAAAACAAGGATAATAGCTCTATGGTCCTAATAGCTTGGTACCCCAAAGCATATCAGCTGCTAGAAAGTACTGGGGCACTTAAAATCCATACAGGTAGTCCTCAACTTACAACAATTCATTTACTGACCATTCAAAGTTACAACAACCCTAAAAATGTGACTTATGACTGGTTTTCACAATTTTGACCTTTGCACTTGCCCCATGATCATAGGATCAGAATTCAGAGGCTTGGCAACTGGTTCATATTTATGACCATTGTTGTGTCCCAAGGTTGTGTGATCACCTTCTCACAAGCAAAGTCAATGGGAAGGCCAGATTCACTTAACAACCGGGTTACTAATTTATCAACTACAGTGATTCACTTAACAACTGTGGCAAGAAAGGTAGTAAATTGGGGCCAAACTCACTCAACAAATTTCTCATTTAACAACAAAAATTTTGGGGCTCAATTGTGGTTGTAAGTCGAGGAATACCTTTATTCAACAATGGAGTGAGGGAGAGAGAGTGGGGAGGAAGGGACAGGGAGAAACCATGTATAGCGAGGTGTCAAACTCATGTTCTCACAGCATTATCACATGACATAGTGTGGCTTTTTCCCCCTTGGCTAAACCGGGCATGGGCATGACCAGCATGTGATGCATTTGGCCCACAAGCCGCGAGTTTGACAGCCTTGGTGTACAGTATCCACTCTCTTAAACATATTTGCAGAAACTAGTATTATGATGACAAAGAGATATACACTCCTATCTGTAATTTGTTCTTCTGATTCATACAGATGGGGGGAAACTACCTTGATCTTAAATTCTGGGTCAAGATAGTGCTATTTACTGCAGAGACTTTTGAGAGGGACTGGAAAACAGATCCCTCCCTTTCATTAAGGCTCTTTGCCTGCCACCTCGTGGTTATGCTGAAATAAAGAAAGGAAAGCCTAACAAATTGATTTTTTAAAGTAGTGCTGACTCCTGGAGACTGCATGGACAAGCCCTTCCAGTTTCCTCAGCAAGATTTCAGAAGTGGTTTGCATTGCTTCCTTCCTAGGGCTGAGAGAAAATGACTAACTCAAAGTCATCCATCTGGCTTTGTCCTTATGGTAGTATCAGAACTAAGTGTTTCAAGAATTCTCAAAGAAGGTATCAAAAGTGGTTGCGAAAGATTGTCATTTTTTATACATATATTCTTAAGATGTGCAGGTGTCATAAAGTGTATGAAATAAATAAATACTTTTGTTACATACAGGTATAATTTTGCCAGTTGTCATTGCCCTAATCGTAATAAGTGTCATCGTATTCCTTTTAATGGCTTTGTACCGAATGTGCTTGAAGACAACACCAGGTGTGTATGTATTCTGTAAAAATTAAAATGCATATGACATAATGAAACATACAGATATAGGATGAGGGTATCTGGTTTTGCATTGCAGTGTTGAGAAAGTATTTTAGACGTCAACTGAAAACAAATCCAAAAGTTTTAGTGGCTGCTTTAAAAAAAAATAGTTTTCTGATTTTGTGAAATATAATTCTTTCTACTTGGTTCTGTTTTGGTGGGATCCCATTACAAGTAGGCAGGCAGTTCTGCATATTAACCAAAGTCAAATTCCTTGTGTGTCCAATCACACTTGGCCAATAAAGAATTCTTTTCTATGTTCTGCTTTTAAGATACAACTCATTCATGGAACAGATTCAGAGATGTTAAGAAGAATGATCAAGGAAACATAAACTTAAAACTATAGGTGCTAACTATTTCGCCATGAGAAAGAAGATATCTTTAAATATCTGAGAGATTATCATGTGGAAGATAAAAACTGTTCTTAATTGTTGCAGAATATAAGACATAGGAGAATGGGTTCCATGACATGCTGGATAACCTTCTGTTAGGGATCATTTATTCTGCATAGAGGAGGAGGTTGGATTTAATGATGTGAAAGGCTCTTTGTGTCTATTAGTCTGAGGTTTTATTTGCTCGAAACCTAACCTGATTTTTCTTAAAGTGCTTTTGAAAGGTGAAAGAAGATCTAGAACCCTAAAGCTAAAGTTCAACCTACAAACTCTTAAGTGGACATCCTCATGGCCTATCCAACCTACTCTTAAGAAATCTGCTAGAAAAGCTTTGTTATAATGATATAGAAATTGAACAGAAGCATCTGTTACTAAATATTGCTATGTGTCTCACTTGCTTCACAGATTAGATTTCAGTTGCTGATACCATTTATAAGAACAACTGTTAAAAACAACTGGACCAGAATTAAACAATTGGAATCAGTTCTAAATCTTCTTGGAATAAAATATAACTAGATTTAAATTGCTTTGGAAATTTCATGTATAAAACCTTTGAAAATTATTATTGGTTTTAGACTACAGTCAATTTTTGTATTTCAAGAGTTTCTTTATAAGAAAGGACAAAAATCCCAATACATAAAAGAAAAAGTTCTCTGACATATCATGTTGAACTAGAAATGTAAAAAGATGATGTGACTTATCATGGTGGACTAGAAAGATAATGTGAATTTAAATTCCTTCCAGAGAGGCAAGAGAATGGAACTGAACAGTAAGTTTTTTCCCTTTTCTTCCATCCATTTTGCTCATTTATGTTAAAACACATTAAACATGTTAGGTTACAGTTTCTTTAACAACCCAGTTTTTAAGAGTGGTGTTGTTCACCTCACCTTATAGCCTTCTACATTACTCTTTCAACAGTCAAGTCCCATTTCTTCCAGATGAATGTAATTTGGAGAGTGAAAAGGTAGAGCATGGGAATTAAAATTACGTAACTTGCAGGCAGATACTCTGTGGAGTTTCAAGTCAGCTACAATCTCTCTCATGTGTACTTTGATTCTCAGTGTGTGACCAAGCTGTACTCACAGTCATTATTCTACTTGGTGCAGCAATAACATTTCATTAAAAACTTTAAACTCCCCCACAAACACACACCCCNATTATTCTACTTGGTGCAGCAATAACATTTCCTTAAAAACTTTAAACTCCCCCACAAACACACACCCCTCAGAAAATGCAACTTTATGGAATGTTATCCAAATGTTTTATTCTATGTATGTATGTAATACCTCACAGGGTTGTTGTGGGATAAATGGAAAGAGGAAGCTCACTACCTTGAGTTATTTGTAAAAATAATAAAGGTGGGATAAAAATAAATAAGTAAATAAATAAGACAACCACAATTTTCAGCATACAAAGAACAGGTTATTACTATTATTTGCAGCTAAAGAAGTCATCCAGAGTTGCTTTGAAATGGATGATACATAAATTTAATAAATAAGAAGAGATGAGACAATTCTATCACTCCCTATGTTGGTATTCACCCCCATCTGTGAGAAAATGCTGGAGAATTTGTCTCCACACTTTGCTATTGAAAGAGTTCAGAAAAACTATCACATTTCTCAAACCACAGATAAATAAATTTTTCAAGGAATCCCTCTCGACCGCTTTAGTTATACCAGTAAGCTGCCTAAATTATATTACTGGCTCAGCACTCAGCACAGGTATTATCTGTAGTTACCACCATGCCATTATTTGGACTCTAAAATTTCAGGATGAGAGAAGTTGAGACAATTGTTTTCTTCATTGTCTTAAAAACAGCCTTTCAATCAGGGCATGACTCTTTGGTAATTCGCCAAAGATGTTTAGTGCCTATAAAGTAGTCTGCAGACCATCTGAACTCATGTATTATACCATTTCACCCTGATCTTTAGAAAGCATTTCCATTTCTGTAACAATTTTTATCTTGTCCAGACTTGGGCTTATTCTTTCTTTTTTTGGTTACTGATCCAAAAATTCAAATTTGCACAGACCTAAGGCTACTTGTTTTAATTAAACTGTTGATTTACTAATCCAGGTAGATGTCTTTGAATGTTTCAGCATGGCCTTTACTATTGACCCACATACCAAATTGACAACTGTAAAAACAATTGTACCATTTTTTAAAATCCTCTTCAAGCTCATTCATTTACCTCTAGAAAATCTTCAAGGCAATCTTTTAAAACTGTATTCTCCAAATGAGGTAATGAATATATTTTGCTTGGCTTTGCTTTCAACTAGGTTTTGGTTTTACCCCCATTTCCCAGCCCTGTCCAGTTTAGAGAATATAGAGCTGCAGTTTTATGTAATATTGACAAAGAAAGTGTGCAACTATTACCATGTTCTATTTTCATTATTTATATTTGGGAAAGTCAGATGCAAGTTGCTAAGGCTTTCCAAAACTCCTCTGGTCAGGTAGTAATCTAATGTTTTTCAAATGAATTCAGTCACATTTCTCTGAATTAAATGGTTCTTCTCAATAAATCTGTGTTGGAACAGATAGCTATTCCTCTCCTACTTCCCATTGGGAGCAAGATATAATCCTCTGTCTTTTTATGCTGGCCATGGAAATAGGAATTTGTTTTTTCGAAAAAATATTCCTGGGATAGAAGCCAGGTTTTGGATTCTTTGTTAGGTGAAGGTAGGAAAGGTTATTTGTTCTTCCAGTCCAGCACAGAAATGTAATCAGTTGCCCACAAAGATAAAAAAAAACAAATTTCCTGAAACATTCACTCCAGGAAGGACAAGCAAGGTGACAGAGAACAAGACATCCCTGTATTTTCTAACAGGAAAAAGGAGAAATTAACTTAATACATGTTTGAATGAAAACAAAGCTAATTTCACTTTTTTAAACTAATATGCAGAATCACATTTTCTAATGCAATTTCTCATTATTTTAAAAAATACATTGGAAAAAAAGAATTCAATCAAATGTACATGGAAACAGTGTACAATCTGACTTACACTGTGAAAATTATTTGTGTTAAAGAAAAATGAATCAAAAGAACTCCCAAGTTCAGTAAATTGGACATGAACTGAAGCAGAGAAGGACCAAATTGAACCTATCTATGAAAATTTGAATCTGAAAGAAGCATTGGTGGAATTGCCCATTCTGATAGCAGCTTACCTGCATTTATTATTTTATACAGAATGGGGCAACAGGCAATAGTATGAAATTGCAGCTGCTCAGCCGCAGTGGCTTTGTTATTCCTCTCGAATTTGCCAAGCCATTTGCACAGCTCAGTATCCATCTGGCTCACTTGGATTCTTTGAATTGGCCAGCAGCTATTAGACATGATAAAGGATGTATAAGCAGTCCTCAGCTTTCTTGCCAAGTACCCAATGAGAATTGGGTACTTGGGATGGGAACCTCCATTGCTAAGTGATGCAGTCATTAAGCAAGTCACACCTGATTTTGTGACCTTTATTCCATGGTCATTAAGTAACTCATGCAAATCTGGCTTTTCCCATTGACTTAGCCTGATGGAAGCTCCCTGATAAGTTTGTAAATGGCAATTACGTATGCTGTAACTGTCATAAACGCATGCAGTTGCCAAGTACACAAATTTTGATCACAGGGACACTACAACAGTCATAAGTGCAAGGACTTGTCCTGAGTCACTTTTATGCTATAATTTTGAATGGTCATTAAATGAATACTCATAAGCTGAGAACGATCTATATTCCATCACCAAGGCTGAAGTAAATCACCCTTGGTAGTTCAGCCTCCTATAAAAGGAATGAGAGTAAACAAAATGTAAGGATAAGAAGCAAAGCCAGGCAATAAAAGCTCCATCCAGCCAACAGTCTATCAATTCTTCTGTCCTATATCATCCTATATCCACTTCCCTATCATGTATCCTTTGTCTTCATGAGACATTTGTCAATCATGCAACACCTCCCAACAGAGCCCCATCGGATAAAGAGAATGTGAAACTCATTTCTGTTAAGACAACTTCTTCAGACTCAGGTAAGTCATGCTGATTTATTACTTGTCAGATTGAGAAGTAAGATGAAGCTTTCAAGCATTCAGTCAGAGTTAAACAGATTATTAAGCCTGTATTTAGAAGAAAGGCTATGCCTGCTTGAAAAAGATTGAACCTTGTGTGAGACTAGCATATGTCTGTTATTCATTAAATCAGCCCAATTAGTTTGAGGCTTTTTCCAAAGTATGGAATAAGTGATGCCACTGCTTTAAGGAGCCAGATCCTTAATGTAAATGAGAAGGACCCATTGACGTTTTTAAGATTCTGAATCAAGTTGGGGTACTTTATTGAATATTACTAAAGGTGCTCTGGCACGAGTCCAAACATACTGTTCTTCCAAGTGTCCTTCGCGCGAGAGAGAAAAAGGAAAAGAACAGCCACACGGGCAGCCTAACAATGATAGTTAGATCAAATCTCAACAACGCCGAATGAAAGGCGTTCTTTAAATGAAAAATGCAGGACAAAATGACAGACGTACGAAAGTTGCTTTCGGCGTGCTGGTTCAAAAGTATTTGATCCGCCACCTTTTATGATGATTAGTCCTTCATGTAAGCTTTAACATTTTCAGAGGAAACAGCTAAACAGCGGGGCAAAAGAGAAAATGACTAGGGACCTCTGTTTAAACCTCAGGGGTATAAAGCTCAAGGTCCATAGGCTCAGATTTGGTCCTAGACCAAACGCTTGTTAAAGGAGCAACAGGACTGGCCCCATTTTAGGCCCCGGGTCTCTCGGGCCCCATTTATAATGAGACTTATAATGAGGTGAGGAGGTCTGAGGGAAGATTCTGCTTAGCACTTGGCCACCACAAGTGTGTCCCACAAAAATCGGTGATGTTCACGTGACCATGCCTACTCTGGCCATGCCCATGCCCCCCAGGTCAAATACAACTTTGATGTGGCCCTAAATGAAATCAAGTTTGACATCCCTGTTCAAAACCATTTATATCACCCATAGTTGTCATTAGAGGTTTTTCATTCATAATAAGCTCATATATAGCTATATATATATAAATTATATATATATATATATATATATATAGATATATATCATATTATATATATATATATATAGTATATATATATAATGGATCTCTGGTTATTCGGGTTTTCCTCGCCGCGTAGAATTGGAAGTATCTAGGGAACGTTTCGATGAAGTCTCATTCATCATCTTCAGGCTTGTTCTTCAGCTCTGTGCTTCTCAGAGTAATGTGAGCTTGCAGCTGCTTCTTCCTTTTAACTGCTAGTGGGGGTGTGACTTGATTGGGTGGGGTTTGGCTGTGTTCTGATTGGTAGGGGGTTGGCTGTGTCTGATTGGCTGGGGTGTGTTCTGCTTAGGTGGGGGCCTGGCTGTGCTCAGGTTAGTCTTCAGTTGGCTGGGATTTGAGCTGGATAGGCTGTGATCTTGTTGTTTGGTTCTGTCGTGTTCGTGGTGCGTGCCACATCTTCATGGTGGGTGTCAGTTTGCTTCTTGTTATGGTCAGAGGGTGTTTGAGTGGGTAGTGGTGGCAGCTGCAGTATGGGCTTCTGGTTGTGGTCGTGTGCTGTTCCTCTTCTGTCGTGGGTGCTGAGTCTTTTTTTCTGCGTGGAAGTGTGGTGCGTAGCAATCTTGTGTGGCAGCTTTGTGGGTGTGGTCTGGTTGTATTCTTCACTGTTAGATTAGATCGTTATGTGATATGAGCAGAGGTTTCAAATGGTTGGTAGGCGCGGACGGTATCAATCTCGGTTTGTTCATGGCTGTGTGGGCGTTTTTCCTATCTCTACGGCTTCTCTGATTATTCTGTTGTTGAAGTGTTCGGTCTTTGCGCCCCGATGGTTCTGGTTACTTTTTACAGTCAATTTCATGTCTGTGTCTTTGAGGTGTTTGACGCAGGGAAGAAGGTCAGTTCTTCTTTCTGATTGAGTTTTTGGTGTTCTTCAAACGTGCGTGGCACGTAATTCTTCTGTTAGTTATGTGCTATGTCTGGTAGTGGGGGAGTGAGTGCAAGGGATTTGTATGACTCCTTGTGTTTCTTAACTCGGATTTTGCATCTTTTGGGTTTCTTAGGATGGGTGGATATTTTTTTGTTTGTGCAGAATGCATTGTGTTTTAATTTGTTGTGTTTTTGGAGGATCTTGCTGATTTTGTCTGTAGTGCCTTTTATATATGGGAGGGAGGGCTTTTGCCATTCTCGTTGTTTCTGTCTTGGCTTGTTGGTTGGGGTTTCTTTTTGGATTACGGTGGGTATTTTTCTTTTTTGGGACACTGCATTTTGGCTGTAAGTACATAGTGAAGAGTGTGTAGTTCGGTTTTTTATAGTGTTCGTTCATCGGCTAAGCATTTTGTTCTGGAGATGGAGTTGTCTTGGGCTACGGAAATTTGATCTGTGCTGGTGGTGGTGTGAGAGTGCATTAGAGCTAGGCGTTTGTATGTGTTATTTCTTCTGGTAGAAATGGTGTGTCTAGGGAGCGCATGTGGATTTTTTGGTAACACTCAAAGACATCTAGGAAGGGGAAGTTGATTGGGTTGGCTTCTGTTTCCATAGTGAATGTGTATTTTGGGGGGTGTTAGCTGTGTGAAGGTGTAGTGAGGAAGTTGTTCAGGCGATTTTGTTCCTTTCCCGGTTGGCCAGATTAATGAAGGTGTCGCAGTCTAGTTCTGAGCCAGAGTTTGGGTGTTTGTGATCATATTTTTCTAGAGGCTTTGTAGTTTCAAAGTGTATCACAGGGTGTCAGTTTCTGACTTCTTGTATGGGTCACGAGGGGTTTGGGAAGCGGGTAGTGGTGGCACTGGCAGTAGTGCGCTTCTAGTTTGGTGGTTGGTGTCTCCTCTTCTGTGGTGGGTGTGAGTTTTTTTTGCGTGGAAGTGTGGTGGTTAGCAGTTTAAAAGGAAGTTAAAAGGAAGTAAGCAGCTGCAAGCTCCCATTATCCTGAGAAGCACAGAGCTGAAGAAACAAGCCCTTGAAGAATTGATTTGAATGAGACTCTCATCGAAATGTTGCCGTAGATACTTCCAATTCTATGCGGGAAGAAAACCGATAAACCCAAGAGATCACATACAAAGTACCGCAACGCAAATACGCTCAGAAAACAAATATATATAGTACATATATTAAGTACATATATTGCATACAATATACACTATACCATATATATACCTCATACATATAACATATACATTACATATAACCATATTAACATATACATTATACATATAACATGATACATATACTATACATATACACTATTACAGTATACATATACATAATACCTATATATATATATATAATATAGTATATATATATATATTATTTTTAAGCTCTCGCGATACTTACATTTGTGGCTGTTTAGCTTCCTTCGGGTATTATCCACGTCCTTCGCAGTGCTGTTTAAAGTTGTAGCAACATTTCAGCAGAATCTCCTTCACATCATCAGGCTTCTGTGTGATGTGTGTCTCACAGTTTTCTTGTTTCAAATTCGAGCTGGTCACTTCTGATTGGCTAGGAGCCCTGGATCTGTGTTCACGAATGGACTTCTTGGAGTTTGATTGATTGGTGTTTCTGGTTTCTGGTCTGTTGTGTTTTGTCGGCTTTGGATTGGCCTGGCAAACGTCTGTGTCTTGTGTTGGAGGCCTTAAACAAAAGCTCTGTTACTTGTGTTGAAGGAAATAAACAATAACTAACGATTCCTCAATGTACTAGCATCTTTACAAAAGGAACAGATGGCACAGCACTGGGACCACATAATACCAAAAGAAAACACACACCAACCGCGGTACGGCCGTGGTCACGCCAGTGCCACCACCACCCCAGCAGGCAATAAATTCGGGTGGCCGAAAACACTAATTACCAGAACAAATGCTGGCAGAACAAGACACATAAAAGACTGAAGTATGGCAACTGACTGAAGTATTAGGAAGCCGAATGGGTTCTCCCAAAAGAAAGTACAAACCCTGTACGCTCCACCGGTTGATCACCGATCACTAAAAACCAAAACAGCACAATGGACAGAGGTGTGCTCTGGGTGGTTGGGTGGGCATTGGGCGTTTGAGGTAGCGGTTTGGTGTGTGTTTTCTTGTTGGTAATGAAGTGTGGTCCCGTGTGGCCACATCTGTTCCTTTACTGTCAGATTAGTACATCTAGGAATGGTAGTCGTGCCTTAATTGTTTATTTCCATTTGCCCGATGGGAACTTGAATTTTGGGTGTGTGTACTGTAGAGTGTTGTTAGAAATTGTTTAGGTTTCTTTTCCATGGGGCAATCACAATTGTGTCATCAGATGTGTAATGGCTTTATAGAGTAGAGCATATTATGGAATTATGGTGTTTAGTGCTGGGGTGATTGCATGCTGTATTGATAGGCGTCAGTGTGAAGATTAGGTAGTACTAGTTGAGAGTTAGGATTCGTCTCATCATGAACAGTGTTTGCAAGTCTGATGTGGACGGATAGATTGAGCAAGAGGGAGACTGATAGTGGGACAGTGCCACAAATTAAGGGGGGCTTCTTCAATTTTGCTTGTATCTTTGTCTTGTCTATTTGGTGTATGGCGATTGAGTATGGGGTGTGGTGGTAAGGCTAGTGTATCTGTGGGATTATCTTCAGTGAGTCGTGGTGTACTGGTTGGTATTTAGTGTTTGACTGAATGTGAAGATTTCGTTTTAGTCGGGACTTGAGTGATTAGTGGAGGACCACATGGTCGAAACTTTACAAGCAAGTCTCACTTGTTTTTGGCTCATGTAGATCTTCAATGTCAATCATTTGCAAGCTGCACTCTCAAGATACGGATTCACTACTCCGGCAGGAGCCAGGCAAACCCCTGGGCACAGAAAGACTCCTTAGATACCTGAGCTCAAACACCCGCCGCACGCAGGCACCAAGTGAACCTAGCTTCCTAATAGTAAAGACGTCCTTCTCACACAAAGCCAGCTGCACTGAAAGCCCCAGGCTGCAGGAGAGAGTGTTTGCCAGCCAGATCAACGAGCATCAATAACCGCCGAAGAAACAGAAACACAAGTCACACAAACTCCAGGTCCATAAATCACAGACCAACGGACTCCGCCAGTGATGTAGAAAAAAACACAACTGCCAATATGGCTAGCGCTCAAATTTAAACACCACAACTTGCTGTGTGAGACCCGTAGACGATCCATGTATTAGAAACCCGTATACAGCGAGCTGATGAGTGGAGCAGATGAGATTTGCTGAAACGTTGTCCACGAGACTTTTTAAACACACATAGACAGATTGACGATGGGCATACATAGCCCAAAACAGGAGCTAGAATCAGACAGCCATGGATTACATTATACGTATGTACATATAATCTATATGACGTTTATATATATATATATATTGTGATATTATATATGTATTGAATATCTAGTAATTTATAAGAAATGTAGATACTTTGTGTAAGTATATTTAGTACATAACTAGGGTGGCCTCGCGTATTGAGTTGCGGCTGTTTAAGACTTCCTTTGGAGGTATATAAGTCGTCCACGTCATTGATAGTTGTCTTTAATAAGCACTAATGCGACGGTGGAGTAGTAGTACCCGAAGGAGAAGGTGAACAGGCACACAATGTATATTAGGGTACCGCGAGATAGTAAAGGCTTGAAGAACACAAATTATATAGTATAGATATAGTTTGTTTTTCGGTTAAGCTATATTTGTTGTATTTCTTTAATATCTCGAGGGTCAAGCTGGTGTGCATCGCATTCTCGATATATTATAGTATACTATATATATATATAATATATACTAATATTATATAATCTATATAGACTATAGTACTATATATATATTTGTTATATAGTGATATAATATTATATTATATTTCTAGATTATATTATGGTAATATATGATCTGATCGTCAGCTTCGAGTGTTGTTCGCGATATTTGTATGTAGATCTTTGGTTGATGGTCAGGTTTGTCTCCCAGTATTAAGTTTTGAAGTACCGTCAGAGGCAAGTTTATTCGAGTGAAGTCTCATCTTCATGTTCCATTCTTTAGTGTCTGGTTTTACGCTCAGTACTGTGATTCTCAGAGTGTATGCTGAGTTCTTATGCTAGCTGCTTTCTTCCTTTTAACTGATAGTGGGGTGTTGTGAGACTTTGATTGGTATGGGGGGGCGATGTGGCGGGGGGGGGTCTGGCGGGGGTGAGGTATTGGGACGGCGATCACGGTGGTTGGGGGTGGGGGCTTTGGTTGTGTTGTATTGTGAGTGGGGAAGTCAGTGGTGTTGTCGTCGCAAATGGCGGGTATGGTGGGTTTTGAGCTGACTTTGTTGGAAACTATGGTAGCGAGGTGCGTGCGTTCGTGGTCGTTCTTGATTTGGCTGGCGGCTGGCTTCTGTCGGTCGTGGTTGAGCTATGGCTTTGGCGTCCCGTTAAGTTTAGTTGCTGGAGACTTTGAGCTGGTTGAGATCTTGTAATCACTGCAGCTGGTTCATGAGTTAAACAGTATGTGTGGGGCTTCAGCGCTCCTACTCATAGGGAGGGCTCCAAACAATGACCGTGAGGGTGGTGGTTGGTCGTTCACACCATTCTATTCATGGTGGGTGTCAGTCTTTCACCATTGCTGACTATGTATGGGTAGAGGGGTTTGAAGTGGGTAGTGGTGCAGCTTGGGTGAGTGGCTTTTTGCCATTCTGGTCATGTCGTTGATCCTCCACTCGTGTCTGTGTGGGTGTGAGTCTTTTTTACTGGAAGTGTGGTGATAGCATTGCACATTACATATGTGGGAAACCACTATCACATGACAACACTGTGCCCAGGTGTTTGCCTGGCTTGTGGGGTGAGATTTTTTTTGTTATGGAAGTGCAGGCTTAGCCAATGATATGACTAGTCTCTTGGATAATTTATTCTATTCTACTTTCAGGTCTTTTTTCAATCTCTATGGTTCTCTGATGATTCTGTGGTTGGGGTTTGTGTAGTATGTGGTAGAGTTTAGTGCCATTGTAAGTTGAGATGTGACCTGTGGTTTTCATGTTGTTGGGACTTACTGAGGAGGTTGTTCCAGTTTTTTGAATGCTTAGCGTATGGGTTTTTGTGTTCATCCAGATGGTATTATTTTATTGGTCTGTCCAATGTGATGATGGAACGGCATGATGTCACAGGGGACTTTTCGCACGTATACGTGCATTGGTTTTATTCTCCAGGTCAATTTTATTTGGGCGTTCGAAGGATGGTTGCTTTTTTTCTGTCTGTTTGTAAGCAGTCTTGGATGTGGATCCTGGCTAGTGGTATGGAGAGCATACACCTGGGCATAACAGATCCTGATGCCTCCAGCTCAACACACCCAACCAAGCACCCAGATGAAGCTAGGCTTTCCTAACCAAATAATAGGCCGTCCATGTTTCGGACCAAACTGGCTAAACAGCCGTCCATCCAGGAACACAATGTTTGCCAGCCAATCAAGACCAAAAAAATGCCAGAGTAAGACAGAAGATTATTAGAAACCATCAAGACAGAACACTCGGGACTTAAAAAACAGCAAAGCATCAAAGCCCAATAAACAGGACCGACTTACGCAACCAATAGGATGAGAAAAAACATTTCTGGACTGGAGCTGCTAGCCCAAATTTAAACTGAAATGGCTTGTGAAGTCTGTCGTCATAAGACCCGAGAACCAAAAAATTTGAAATAAAGATAAAGACCTTGGAAAAATTTAAGATTTGGGGGGCCCAGGAAAGTTTTTGAAGATTCTGCTGACACGCTTGCCGACATACTGTTTAAAGCCACAACTCAGATGACGTGGGAAAGTAACCTGAAGCAATGCCTGAATCAGCGAGATAGACACTGTAAGTACCCGTAGAAACTTAAGAAGCATATATATGGTGTAAATATAATATGTATATGGCGTTGGCACGACTTGATTTGCGAAAACAGAGTTTGAAAATCTACAAGCTATGAAATTAATACGATATTCTGTTGTATCAGAGGAGAAATTATCGAACTGTTAGTAGACATAATGTTTTCAGACTTGGCATAAAAGAAAGATAACATTGACAATTTTTTTAAAAAAGTAATGAATGGAAAAGAGAGTTTTAGCGCCTCAGAAGGCTTCTAAATTTTCCAATCTGACTATAAAGTTTTCTTCTGCTGAGCAAACGCTCAATTACCCATTACTGAACCGTGTTGTATGCATACTATATTTGGAAGACATTTGAGCCATTGGCACTTTAAGGAACATTACTTTTTTTTTTCTTCCCTCTCACACTAGTTAATTTGATTCATATTTAATACACTTTTTGCAGCTGTTTTTTCAAAACTTTAATGCACTTTCAGTTCACACATTTCCATAAGCATGAAATCCACTTTGCCCTTTCTGATCTTGTGAAATATTCAGTTTTTTAAAAGCCCAAGAAGAAGAAAAAGAAACTCTCTAATCTCCAAATCTCCCCTGAGATTTTTTTTTTATACATGTAATCACATTTATCTTTTATTCAACTTTTCTGAAGGAAATGAGCCTCTCTTCCTCAGATGTCAAAACTGAGCTCCCGGGGAACAGCTGTTTTCTGAAACAAATGCAAGNCTTTTATTCAACTTTTCTGAAGGAAATGAGCCTCTCTTCCTCAGATGTCAAAACTGAGCTCCCGAGGAACAGCTGTTTTCTGAAACAAATGCAAGAAAGACGGGCAACAAAATTTTAGTCCAATGGGATCAGATGTGACATGTTAACAGGAAAATAAGATTGTTTCACCATAGCTGAGGATTATTTCTGCTTTGATTAAAATAGTTGCTCTTTGGTCCCAAAGAACTTGGATTTAATTAGCAAAGTCATCTTCAGGATGAAGAGCAACTCTTCAGGTGTTAACTTTGGTTTTAACAGTTTGATGTCCATTGTTCTGAATTCCAAAAGTTAAAGTCAGAGTATGGAGGAGAGGGACTTCTGTCTGGGAAGGCTACTGTATATACACAGTGGCCCCTTAACTACAATCTATTCTCCAGTCTAGTTTCCCTTGTTTGATTTTAGAAGCCCATATTAAGAAAGAGAAAAAATCTGCAAGCCCCTTCCACATCCCCTGTTAATAATCCAGTTCATTATGGAGTGTATATTCCGTATTCGCTAATTATGATTCACCTGATCAATGATGCTTAGTGGTTTTTGAAAGCATTTACAATTTTGCATAAATATATTTTAGCATGATGTTTGTATTCTGTTTTTCATCTCCTGCATATTTTAAACCAATGCTGTTCCCCATTAATCTTTATTTTCCTTCTGGGCTAGGCATGTTCAGTTTCTTGACCCTTTCCTCCTATGACTTGCCTTTAGGCATGTCATTACCTTTGGAATCCTTCAAACCAATGTGAGTACTCCCATTGGTTCTCAGACAGCAGCCTAAAGACTGCAGTACTTCCCAATGGGCTTAGAAGAGTGATTTCAATGGGTTCCCTTTGAGTTGGGATTAAGTTGCTTCTGGGTTGGGAGTCATCAAACTGGTGGGATATATCCCAGAGTAGATATATCCTGAGTAGCAATGTCGAACATTTCTATATTTAAGCAAAAGAATTTAGGTGGTTTTTTTTCTTTACAATCTTAATTGAGTACCTGTTCTTATTACTCAGTTGCACTTTGTGGATCTGCTAGATTAATATGTAGGCCATCCTTTTTTCTTTAAAAAAAATACATTTAATTTGTTTAGCTCTTTTNATATGTAGGCCATCCTTTTTTTTAAAAAAAAAATACATTTAATTTGTTTAGCTCTTTTTTACCGACTGCAGTGGCCTATGACTAAGGCAGAAAATTTCAATGTGACTGTATCTGGACCTTTACTGAAATGGTGTATATTTTCATTTTTCTTAGCAGAGCAGACTTCTCAGGGAAGGAATAAAACTCGGCAACATAATGATTCCTCCTCATGCCAAGGCAATAAATGTGTATGCTCAAGATTTTATTTCTATCTGCTAAACGCTAAATGAATATTTCTCATTTTCAGTGGAAGTGTATAGTTTTTTGTTGAAAAAAGGCAGATAACCTTTTCCGTATGTAGCTTAAAAGTTTGGAGCAAATATTGTTATGCATTCCCAAAGCAGAGAAGGCAAGTGGATAAATACCTTAGAGGACTCTGCTTGCAGTTCAGAAAATCCAAAGCAGAACAGATTCTTAGTGTCAGTCATGGATAGCATCTGGGTAGCCTTGGAGATGGGCTACTATAATTATGCAAAGGTCATTTAGAAAAAGAAATATAACATGAAAATATGATGTTCTCTGGGGAGAGGATGCCCCTGACAAAACAGTGAACTATAAAGAGTTTTGTATTAACTCCATAAGATAGGTGTCCAGGAATGCTAAAATTCAGAGATGGGTGAGGGGAAGGGATCATTTCCCCTGGGGAGAGGGATCATTTCAAAAGAGATGGGTGGAGATCATTTCAACAAAGAGATGGGTGGATGGATGAGAGGATAGATAGATAGATAGATAGATAGATAGATAGATAGATAGATAGATAGATAGATAGATAGATAGATAGATAGATAGATAGATAGATAGATGATGGACGGACAGATGGACAGACAGAAAGACAGATGAATAGATAGGCAGATAGATAGGTAGACAGAGGGCAATGACAATTAGGAAAAAGGGATATTTCTACATCCTTCTTCTAGAAATTTCCATTGGTTTCCTTTGGCAGATGTAGGACCTCTGCAAGATTAGCTTGAGGTAATCTGTCATTTGAAAGATGTAAGGTTCCTTAAATGTGCCTTAATCCCAAATGAAACAGTATCACCTTTCCAAGCAATTAATTGTGTCCTAATTAATATTTTCAAACAGCTTTGAAATTATAGACAAATAATGCAAATTATTGTAGTTTTTCCACTCTAAAAACCAGCCTAATTAATAAAGCCAAAATAATCTTGTAATACAAACTACTTTGAAACTTTCCTTCATTTTAGATGTGAAGAATTCCTGTTTCATTCCAGAAACCATCGAACAAAGTTGGAATTTCTTGATGTGAGTCAAGAGCATCTGTGCATCACTGAAAAAAACAATTCATTTTCATTTCTCTGCAATTTTGCCATGTTGTCATGGTTTTTTCTACATGCCTGCTGTTTACCTCTAAAAAGAATTTTGTAGTTTTTCTCTCTCTTTCAGTCTTTCAGTCCATTGCTCTACAAGACCTATTTATTGCTTTCCATGTATGTAAGACAGACAAAAAATTGTGTAATGTAAAACTATATAAAAATGCACTTGACATTTGCCAATTCTGACACTGTAGTTTTGTACATAAAAATATATTCTGCCTGTAAATATAATTCTTTATGTTTTTTCAATAATTACCACAATATTAAATATTATTTTTTGTGGCCATACCTGTTTACAATAAGAGGTAGATACTAACTTGAGTCTTTCCTTCTGTAAATACAGTAGATTTCCTCCCTCCCATTTCAATGCAAAGCAAAGAATCAAATTATTGTATCCAAAAGTGATTAATCCCCTTATTAAGACCAACTAAACTGGTACAAAAATGTCCACCACATTTAGGTCTTCCAGAAGTCTTTCTAAAGCAAAACCAAAGATGGTATTCAGCAGGTTCTGACCAGTTCTGGAAAACCGGTAGTGGAAATTTTGAGTAGTTCAGAGAACCAGCAAATACCCCCTCTGACTGGCCCTGCCCCAATCTATTCTCGGACTCCTGAGTTCTTGCCCTGCACAGGAGAATGGAGCTGGAAAGCAGGTTAGTGGGGTGGGGAGGGAATGGGATTTTGCAATAACCCTCCCTCAGGAGTGGGAAGAAGATTTTGGGAAGAAAAATTGAGATTTTGCAATATCCTTCCCCTGCCATGCCCACCAAGCCATGCCCACCAAGGCACCATGCCCACCAAGCCATGCCCACATTTTTTACCAGTAGTAAAAAAAAAATTGAATCTCACCACTAAAATGTGACAAAAAACAAGGAATGGGGAAGAAGCAAGGAATGGGAAGGAACAAGGAATGGGAAGAAACAAGATACTCCAAAACTTCTTGCACAAAAAGATAATAATTTGTCTCCATGATGTCTGCAATTCAGATTTGGACTTAAGACTGGACTATTTGCAACATAACTATAGTTATGTCTACTATATAACTATAGTAGTTATATGTCTATAACTATAAATAGTCGACATAACTATTTGTGAGCGGCAAATGCAATATATTCAGAGTTTCAGCTACTATACTAGGACATCTTTTACTGTTTCTTTTTATTTGTTCTCTGCTTCTTGTAACATCTTACCTTGATGCAGATTTCTGCAACTTCTCCTGAATCATTTGATAATATCAGAAGTATTATTACCATAATGTGGATTCCTGTGTTTTTTTCCTGATAGGCCAACATTACTATTATGTCTTTTGAACCATTATATGTAGCTCTGCAGTCTTTTTTGTGAAGTGGTGGGAAGAACACTTTTACAGGGTAAAAATCATTGCAGTGCAACCTGAACCAAGGAAAGAAGGAGGAATGTGTAGTTTGTATATCTTTTCAATAAAATACATGGGAATCTCTTTTGCTTGATTTCCTTAAACTACTGGATTTCTACTTCAAATGGCAGGACTGGGGACTTTTTTTTTTTATGAATTTCTAATGTTCCTTCATTCCAAATATTCAAAAAGGGAAATAATAATTTCAGAATAACAAAATTCATGATACCACCTTCTGCTACCATGACTACATTGCATAAGCACAATGTTCAGAAAAGATTCTAGAAATCATCACCCTGTCAATCTTTATCAAGCATTTTTCCCTGGAGAATTGTGTTCTCTTTTTAAAAAAAACAAATCCTGCACATGGTCAAAAGCTGTGTTTGTTATAGCAATCAAGAAATGTAGCAAACATTTATATAAGCAAACAATTATGTTAAAATTCATTTTCTGGGTGCTTTTATTAAAGATGCAAAAATATAATTTGTCAGGAAGAAAAAAAATGTGTTTTTCTACAATGTTTTATCAAAGAGACATTCGTGCTTAATTAACATGGCTAAGACACAAATAAGTTGCTGAAAGATGTGGCAGGCTTTAAATAATTGGGAGGTCATCCCATTCAATCTAGTGATGCTAGAAATTCAACATTAAATTGCAGTTCAGTCTATCTTTAAAACCTCTAATGAAGAATGGACACATCTATTTCAGCTGGTATAGTTAAACATCTTGTACTGCTTGAGAGTTCTAATATTTAGCCAAAATCCCTTTTTGTATAATTTGAACCTGTTGTATCAGGCATCAGAATGAAGCAAAAGAACATATATTTCCTCAGACATCTATGTGACAGACTTTCAAATAAGTTAAGATAGCTATCATGTTTCCTCTTAATTGCTTCTTTTCTGAGCAAACCATGCCAAAGTCCTTCCATTTTTCCTCATGTTCTGTAGGCTTCTCACAATCTTCCTTCTCTGGGCTTATCTCAGTGTGTGTTAATTTTTGAAATTCTGAGATCCCAATCCACTCAGAGAATCCAGTGAAGGCCCTGTCACATTGGCCGACGGATGCAAAACGTTTGTAAAAAGGACATAGCGGATGAGAAAAATGTTCCATCCCTTGTTATCCGCTCTCAAAAGTGCCCCGAATTTGCATAAGCAGAGCGGAAAACATGGAAAGGAACGGACGGGGGGAGGACGCAGGGTGGATGAAAAGCGGATGTTCGACGGAAGCCTAGCGGATGGAAGCGGATGGGAGTGGATGGCACATCCACAAGGCTTCCGCAGCAAAGTGGACATGGAAT
>BHFT01032268.1:0-17758 GCA_004320025.1 Laticauda laticaudata
ACATCGCGTTAACCAACGGATGGCAAGCTTTTTTGTCCGTTTTACATCCTCTTTGCATCAGTTGGTGCAGTGTGACAGGGGCTTTAGAAAGGCAGTAAAATAGGATAAAACTCACTTAACAAACATTTCACTTAACAACAGAAATGTTGGGCTCAATTGTGGTTGTAAGTCGAGGACTACTTCTAAATGCTTTTTTTGTAAGGTTGTGGGGTGCAGAGAGGCAATTGCCAGTGACAAAAGGCAACTATTGGGCATACCAACAGAATATGGTTGCTTGATTAAATTTGGCACATGATATTTTAAGCTTCAAGGAAACAGCTTTATCATCAAGATGGAATCCTTTCAATGTTAATTCCTTTTCAGATGGATAAATAATAGCACACAGCAAAAGAGATACACCTGTCTTAGCAGTTTATGCCCTTTACCATTTCTCTCCCTGAAAGGAAAGTCTAGAAGAGGAAGAAGTTATTTTCCTATACAGCTGGAATTTCTGTTTAAGGGAGTTTTCTTCACCAGGGATAATTCTCTACTAGGGAAATAAGTGGTTTCAAGACCAGGCCTCTTTGGAGGGTTGGAGGAGTTTTACATGCTTGAGTGAAAAAAAATTCAGTAACAGTTCCTTTCACTTGCTGTCAGTCAACAGCTTGAGCTTACTGTTTCCCCCCTTTTCTTACAGTCATTAAGCTTATTCACCTCTGAGTTTAAAACTACTCACTCCCTGAGAATGAGGCTTACTTCCCAAGGAGGCCAGTGTTGTCCCTCCACCATACCATCTAATGACAAGTGATAGCAAAATGGCTGTCAGAGAATAGCAATAGCACTTAGACTTATATACCACTTTACAGTGCTTTTCAGCCCTCTCTAAGCAGTTTACAGAGTCAGACAATTGCTCCCAACAATCCGGGTCCTCATTTTACCCACCATGGAAGGACAGAAGGCTGAGTCAACCTTAAATTATCAGGTATGTTACTGAAAGTAAGCTTCCTTGCCAAGTGTTGCCTTCCCTGGGAAGATCCAGCAGATCTTCCACTGCTCCTTCTGCTTCCTCTGCAGCTATCTAGTTAGTTCCAGACAGGGGACAGTAAGCATAGAAAACCAAGAGAATCTTTAATTATGTCCATAATTGATTTACAATTTAATGTATTAGGATCACCTGCTCACTGGCAACTTTATCCAGTTTATAATGATCAAAGTCAGAAATAAAACTTTAAAACCCACTAATAGAAAGATAATCATAGCAAGGGAGGAAACAATGGAATGTGAATTAAGAGAGCATGTAATTCATGCAAATTATTGATGGTGTAATGTGACTATTTGTGCCTCACATGTTCCTCCATGGTCATCCATGAAAAACAACATCTAATTCTGCCATATAAACAAGTCAGCTCAAGTGACCACATGACCAAAATGTAATATCCAGAGCTTGGATTGGGTGGTTGCAGCTGCCATATTTACTTTTTGAATCTTCCTTGAGAAGTCCCCTGACCCAAAAGCAGTGTACTAGAAATAAAATGGGTTTATTTCTTTTTTTTTTTATAAAATTTTTATTGATTTTCAATAAACAAACATACACAAACAAAACACAAAACATAAAATTTCTTTTTGGAAAGTGGCTTAGTCCCGGGTTACATCTTTTTGTACAGACATAAATTCAAATTCATGCTCACTTTTTATCCCATTTCATATCTTATTTACCATTCTACATTTTCTATATAGCTTCTCCCCTCTTTTTCACTCTCTTAATTATTTTATTTCTTTCATCTCGTTAAATCATTATGCGTATATCTTTTTTGTCTGTTCTATGTTCTATTTCAATTTTCTTATTATCTTTTCTCATTAACACAAAATTTCTGCTGTAATCACTGATTGAAGTATATGCTTTAAATCTTCCCTAAATTTAACACTTAAAATAATGCCATACTTTCTCATTCTGATCTGCTTAGTGCATTCTAAAGCTACATACTATATTATAAAAATAAAAAGAGTAATAAGTTATAATATAATTAAAACAATAATCCATAGCAAATTAAGCCTATTATTAAATCACATTTTCTAACATATTTCAAATATAAATACAACAATACAATCTAATGTACTTTTCAGAATCTCTTTTTTAATCATATTTACCCCACTATCTCTGAATAAATCTTTTCTTTACATCTTGTTTAACCTTTGTAACTTTCTTCTTCCCTTTTTCCCTTCCTTTTCTCTCCATCTTGCCTTTTTACCCCTTGTCCTTAACTCACACTTCTTATCTCCTTCACTTCTGTTTCTCTTTTTCTGCTTTTGACATTGTTCAGTTTTTCACTTTATTTTTCCTTTTTGGTTGTTTTTTTTAGGTCTTTAAAATTCTCATTCTCTTCCCCTCTTTACTTTCTTCTCCAGCTAAAGTTGTTTGTTCATTAAAGATGGCTTCTCTTCATTTCAACTTCTTGTTCTGTAGTTTCTGCTAGATATAAATCGTCATTCTAAAAATGAAAAACAGATCCAGAGAGACCTTCCCTTCTTGATCCTCTTCTTTTAGCTTTTTAAATTCAATTTTCAGTTCATCAAGTAGTGCAATTGTGAAAAGGTTTTATACAACCCAAATGTTTTTAGTCTTCAAATATGATTTCTACAGGTCCCAAGTCACAAAGCTATCCAAATACCACAGACTGTTTCATTTAGCACTTCTTCTTTTTATACTTTCTCCTTCTGGGTTATAGTTCAGTTACAAAGCTCAATTAAAATATATCTTTTAGAAGTTTGTTACAGTTTAGCTCTGATTTATAAATTCCAAGCAGCCTCCTCACAAAATCTTAATATTATTCTTTCTCTCCCTCCCACTTATAGCAAAAAAGATTTTTTTTCCCCCCAGTGCTCAGAAATCTTTATTGTCCCCTTGGCTTTAATTTTCAGGATACCTGCTGATTCCAAAATGGGTTTTTCCAATTTCTCCATTCATTTGCTCTCACTGTAAGGAAGGGAGTGAAAAAAACAATCTTTCCCTTTTACTTTCATCACCACTTTCCGTCTTCATTGGGAACGATGTATCTTTAATGAAACTTAAATTCCAGGGTATTTAAATGTTACTTATTATTCCAGTTAGCCAAAAACTTTCACTTTCTCAGCTTCCTCCTGCACATTCTTGTCCAGATGAAAGATTCTTTGTGGCGGCCATTGCTGACTGCTGCTCCACCGCTTTCAGAAAAGGGAGTTAAGCCAGCTGATGATGGGGGTTGCGATTCCCCTGGACCCCTGCTGGATCTCCCCTATCTTCAGTTACCTCTATGGGGTAACTATCGCCCCCAAATCCAGCTGGATCGGGGGCACTCCAGCGGCGAGCGCAGCAGAACCGTGCACTATCGCGGATTCCTGCCACTGCCGAAGCCTTGCAAACCAGAAGTTCCTAAATGGGTTTATTTCTTTATCCATTTTTAAAACTGCTCATCACCCTTCCAGAAGTGATTGTCTCAAAGATAACCAGAGCACTGTACATCATACAGGTTTATCCTCCTTTCTCAGACTCTCACCAATAGAATCAGATTCAGAATGGCTTTTCACACCTGCTGTTTTGTTTCAGCACTCCTACTGCATGGTTCTTCCAGCCATTTTATGACCATAGCAGCTCTATTATTGCTGGACTAGACAGAAAAATAAGCAATAATTTAAAAGATTCACTGGGACAATGCTCTAGTACAGTCTCTGGGAATAGGACAGAGCTTGGCTTGAAATGATGGTACTTTATTCTGAATACAGAACAGATCAATACATGTTTTGTGTTGGGCGTGGAACACCATAAATGGTAGGTTTTCTGAAGGAGAGATCTTAATACTGGAAACAAATTTTTGTGACTTGATTTACTTGTCTATCTATGAACAGGACCAACAGGAGATATGTCTTTACTCTCTCTTTTTCGGTCAGGAGTGGAAAACCTAGACCAGCCAAACCTGGCTTGGTTTCTGTCCTTGGACAGATGAGATGATGTCAGTGACCAGGGCTGATAGGGAATGCAACTGGAAGGGTGTGTGCTTGGTATTCTTCCAAAGTAATGCTGAGCATGACTGGATCAGGCTTGATGGTCATGATCCTGTTTCTCATCTGTGTCTAATCTACAATGCTATTAGGACTGCAGTCTGAAACTGTATCAGTTTTGCCGGGTACATAAATTGGATTGCAGCCAGAAGCTCTGGTAATCTTAGTTTAATCTTCCTATTGAGTGAAGATGGACAAAAGGACTGTGGCTACTGGGCCACACTTGTTCCTAACTTTTAAAATTAACCATTGCAAAGTACTAATGGAATGAATTTAACCCAAATACAGCAACCTTGAAATAAGAGAAGGCCCACACACAGTGCTATTCCTAATGAAACATGCTCTATTCCACCAAATCCCTAAGAATTTGGCAATGCTTGTGCAGTGACTGCAAATCTGTTCTTTGCACAACTATTACATGCAATAATATTAAACATAATTACCTTGAACCATCAGGGTAGATCATACAACAGGTGTTTCAGTATGTTATTATGTTCATTTTTAATGAACCAGAATATTGAATGTTCCTGTTGAAGCCAATGTTTTTGTTGGCAGGAAACTTTGGCTAAGTCTGCTGGCTAAATCTGTTTTAGAAAATGGAGCATTAGCAAAGTTTGGGATGATTATATAAGAAACAGATTGTGTGCGTGCAAGGATATTATGAAAACTCAAGTAAATCTATTTTTATTCAGAAAACTCCAGTTATTAAGCAGATTAGAAGAATAATCTAAGTAACATCTGCTAAGTAAATGGTATCTAAGGCAAAATTGGGGAAATGGCACCGCCAGCTCAAGTTGGCTGTTTTTCCAATTTTGCTTGAGCAGAAAGCCTGCCAGAACTGCCCCATCTTATTTCAAGGCCTTGCATCCCACAGGGAAAGTACTTTTAGAAGGGGAAATCCTCCCCCTCAGGGCGGCTTCCTGTTTCCTGCAGTTGACGAGGAACTTGTGAAGACAGATGCTGGAGATCCAAATTCAGCAGAAACCCTTGTTAAAAAAGGTAGTTCTGAACCTAAGGAAGGATTTTGAAAGAATGCTGAGTAATTAGTAACTGAGCATTCCACTGAAAAGAATAACAAAAGCTCATGATATAGTTGCCTTGGATGCAGAGTGTGAACTTTGCCCAGCTGTCATTGACAGGCATTCATTATATTATAGAAGCAAAACCCATTTTTGATTAAGGAGTACATAAGGCTAAAAAGTCTCCCCCTTACCCTACCTGAGAGAGACAGAGTGAGAGACTTCCACTTGTTTTCAAAAAACAGATTTGTTTAAGTAAGTAAACAAAGAGAGAAATAGTCACTGTTTAAATAAGTAAACAAATAAATAGTCACTGGACTTTTTGTGAAAATCCTTTCCTTTCTTTATCTCTCACTATTTGTTGTAGTAGTCAAAATATAGATGCTGCAATCTCCAACAAACAGATCTGACTAACTAGGCCATTGGGCAGAATCATGCTTTGCCAGACTTATCAGCCTGAAGTCTGCTCAGGCTGGCTGGCTGGCTCTTCTTTTAAACAGCTTCCTTTGCTGGGGGACTCTACTTCAGACAAACAAGAAATGGAGGATGTTGGTGATGGGAATTCACAATTCTTTTCCAGATAGCGTACTCCCATTCGTTATCTTATTTTGTGATAGGAGGGAGAGCAGTGTAAAGAAAATCTGGCTCCAGGAAACTGCTGTAGTGTTAGGACTAAATTCCCAGGCTATTAAAACAGGTCCATGACACACATTAAGACAAGCATGTCTGGTGTAATGCTATGTGAAGAAAACCTTGAGAAATGAGTCAAAAAGATGCTTTCTAGGCAGAGGTGGGATTCAGCAGGTTCTGACTGGTATTGCTTCCTTAACTGAGCCCCTGGTGAGAAAATCAGAGGTGATATTCAGCAGGTTCTGACCAGTTCTGAAGAACTGGTTGTGGAAATTTTGAGTAGTTTGGAAAACCGGCAAATACCATCTCTGACTGGTCCCATCCGCATCTATTCTCTGCCTCCTGAGTCCCAGCTGATCAGCTGGGTCTTCCTTTGTTGTCCTGCACAGGAGAACAGAGCTGGCAAGCAGGTTAGCAGGGTGGGAGTATCCCTCCCCTGCCATGCCCACCGAGCCACGCCTGCCAAGCCAAGCCATTCCCACCAAGCCAAGCCAAGCCCACCAAGCCGAGCCACAGCTACAAAGCCATGCGCACAGAACCAGTAGTAAAAAAAAATTGAGTACCACCATTGTCTCTAGGTAATGGTCAGATGGGAGAGGGGATAGCCATGGACACAAAGAAAGGCTCATGAGGGACTCTCCCTAGCATCTCAGAGATGGCAGGAGATTGGTACCTCCAAACTTGCAAGATTTTGTTAACATAGGCTTACAGTAAAGTAAAATTAGCTCATCTTGATAGTATTTCCAGTCCAATCTACCTGGGAAGGCTGACATCAATTTTGCAAATCTGAAAGTACAGGTAGTCCTCAACATATGGCCACAATTAACCCCAAAAATTTATGTTGTAAGTGAGAAATTTGTTAAGTGAATTTTGCCCCATTTTATGGCCTTTATTGCCACATTTGTTAAGTGAATCACTGCAGCTGTAAATTAGTAACATGGTTAAGTCAATCTGGTTCCCCCATTGACTTTGCTTGTCAGCAGGTCGTAAAAAAAGGATCACCTGATCCAGGGACACTGCAACCTTCAGAAATGTTGAAGCCTCTGAATGCAAATCACGTGACCATAGGGATGCTGAAATGGTCATAAGTGTGAAAAATGGACATAACTCCAGTGGCATTGTAATTTCAAATGGTTACTAAGTGAACTGTTGTAAGTCGAGCATCATCTGTATAAATCTCCTGCTGTCTCCTTTGCAGTCTGGGAAATTAGCAAGGGCCCTTTCTGAGCTTTCTTTCCTCCCATTATACAGCTGAGTGCCTTGCCCCCTCTTATCTTTTACATAGGCAACATCCCTTTACCCCTTTTCTCAAGGTCTTTTTCACATACCATTACAACTGTGTATATAGTATTTGCTTGCCTTAACTTTTTATGAAGCTGTAGCCAACGGGTCATCTGCTAAACGATGCAACTCAAAAGTGATATAGTTTGCTGACCCTGTTTATATTTGGCTCTTACGATCAGCTTAATAACTTGCCATTCATCTTATATACTTGCCTCGGTGGTACAGTGGTTTGAGTGCAGTACTGCAGGCTACTTCTGCTGCAGCCAGCTGCCTGCAATTTGGCAGATCAATCTCACCAGGCTCAAGGTTGACTTAGCCTTCCATGCTTCCGAGATGGGTAAAATGAGGACCAAAATTATTGGGGGCAACATGCTGACTCTGTGAACCACTTAGAGAGGGATATAAACCACTATAAAGCAGTATATAAGTCTAAATGCTAGTGCTATTTCCTGTCCCTCTTTTCTGTCATGATTGTCAGTTTCTTGTTTTCGGCTTTTTGTTCTCCTATCAAATCTGTGTCATTTTGTTGTTGATGCCTTTTGTTCTTTATAGACTTCTTTTGATATACTTTAATTTAGTTTTAGGCAACTGTAAGATGTTTGTTTCCTTTATCCATTGTGGTTGGTAGATCGCATGCCAGACAGTTAAAGTACACAAGCTTTGTGATCAGTGCCCACATTTTTTTTTGTGGTGATGACTCATATTCTGAGCATGACCTGCTTAAAACCCAACTTTAGTGCATCATTCCTTTCAATTTTTTCCCCAGAACCTGAATATCTGTTAGAGTTTAATTCTTTGATTTTACATGGATTTTATCAAATATGTATGTTGGCTAGAACCTATAAAGTTAAAAATACTTTTAATCTTTTATTCAATATTTTTCTTTATTCTTTCTTCAGACACAAACTGAGCAATGTGGTATATGCAGTTCAAGGCAGTGAGCCCATGTGCAGATCTGTTCATTGGGGAAACAAAACAATCACTTCATTATTTCATGGCACAATATAGGAGAATAAACCTATCAGGACTAGAGTCAGTAGTCCATCTGCATTTAAAAAATACAGGGCAGTTTTTTGAAGATAGCAAAGTCCACATTTTGAAAAGAGGAGAACCACTGGTTTAAAAGAGGGGTCAAATAAGCTATCTATATCAAAATTGAACAGTCCTTTCTCAACAGAGGAGGAGGGATACAAATCTACAACACAGTCTTTTCAACAGTTCAACAGGTTTCAAACCAATTTGCACTACTGAGGTGACCCTGATGTCACAGATAAACCTCCAGGTGATCTTACTGACTCGCTAAAAGAATGAAAATCACCAACTGCCTACAAGGAGCATAAATCCTTCCACTCCCCACCATCCAGTCAGAGCTGAAGAAGCTTCTTGGATGAGAAGTGAAACATCTTCAAAGAAAAAAACCAGAAAGTCCAGTTGCCTCCTGAAAAAAAGCATCTTTGGGACAAGCTGGATGACTGAGAATCTCCATAGACATTTCTTCTTTGGTTTTTCTATTAACTTGTACCTTTAGAATATACATATTGAAGAATGTAAACATAGGCTTTGGAATGAGGGAGGAAGCAATGAACCATTACAGGTAGTCCTTAACTTATGACTACAACTAAGTCTGGAATTTTTATGTAAGTCACTGTGGTAGTAAATTGAGTCACCACATGACCAGACTCAATTTTATAACCATTTCTATTATGACTGTTAACTGAGTTAGCAAAATGAGTTAAGTGAGTTGCAAAAATGTTGTAAAATGTACTTTGTGATTGCAGGATACTGCAACTGGCTGTAAATGCAAACCAGTTGTTAAGCACAGTGGTGGGATTCAATTTGTGGCAGGGGAAAGATACTGTAAAATCTCCAGTCAGAGGTAGTATTTACCGGTTCTCTGAACTATTCAAAATTTCCGCTACTGGTTCTCCAGAACTGGTCAGAACCTGCTAAATACCACATCTGGTCAAGCATCCAAAATGGGATTATGTGACAAGGGTGGTGCAATAGTCATAACTTTGAAGAATTACTGTCATTAAGTGATTGGTTGTAAGTCAAGGACTAACTTTAAGGGAGGAGAAAATATTACGGTGTCTTGGGAAAGAGCAAAGTGAGAGAAAAATGCTTGGTATAAGATGTGGTGTGCAATTGGCAGGAACAAGTGGTTCAGAAAATTCTTATATTTTGTGAAACAATAATGCTCCCTGCATGATTTAATTACAATATTGGTCTGAAAATCTGCATTAAATATAAACATTTTGGTTAGTTGTGAAGAACATATTAAATCACAGATTGACCCAGCATGTTTTAATTTATCACGTTATCCAAATGAAAATAGTCAAATGAAGATTCATTATAAACCATGATCATGGTTGCTACCATTATGTTGATGATTAAGTCAGAAGTCATTTCAAGCTTCCTGAATTAAAGGGGGGGGGGGGGAAGAATCCATTGTCCCTTCAGAGTAAATGCAGAGAGCTCTGATCCTACAAATCTCTTGTTGAGAGGCAAAAACTTTCATACAAAACATTTCTTTGTATAAATTGTTGGTTTTATAGCGGTCTCACTTACAGACAAAATCTCATTTAAGATCCTTCCAAAGTACACTTGTGAAATGCAGTTTTTTATTTAAAAATGTGCTTATCAATCAATTGCTGATACCAGCTCAATTGATAGCCACTTCAAGAAGTTAAATAAATTAGTTTTTTAAAGTATGGATGGTTTGGAAGGGGTAAAAAATAGATGACCACTGTTAGTTGAACAATATTCTCAACAAGAGCTAACACTATAAATTGTGTTAAGTATTTCCTGCAGCATTGAATTATGGGATAATGGGAAAAGGTAAGGACAGTTTTGCTAAGTTTTCTAATGGTTCTTTTTTATACATGTGTTAAATGACTGGTGTCTGATAACTAGAATTTAAAGTGTAACTCTGCTCTTGAGCTATATTTCAATTGGCTCCATGTATGTCTTTGGCTGAAAAAGGTGCTTTTGAAAGCTTGGACTAATAATATTTCTCGCTGGACATGCCCAACTGTGGCTGGTTTGTGGTATTGGGTTGTACTCATCCATCAGATCTGAATTCTACAAACCATGAGAACTTACCATGCATTTAGATACATTGATTATGGCTGGAATCCAAAGAGCTACTTTAAGTTGTTTTTAAAAATGAAGGCTTGCATTCATCAATGTTTCTTTCTTAAAAATGTTCTTATACCATAGAACCTTCAAAAAAAGTTTTTCAGATCCCAAGGCTTTATTATTTATTTAATTTTTATGTCTTATCTTTCTTCTAGAAAGGATCCCAGAATGGCTTACCATATGAAGAAAATCCATTGAGTTATTACTATTATTTGTTACATCCATGCCTTATATTTCTTGTAAGATATATGAATATAATTTCCCCCCCCGCAAAAAAATCCCCACTGCATCTTCACTAGAACCATAGGTGGGATAAACCCAAGAGCATTCAGTAGAGTACATTGAGTAGAGGCTGAATCCAATTCTTCCAATCTTTAAGATATAAAAAGTTGGCATACATTAGATGTCTGATTTCCGTTCCCTGAATTCTCAGCAACAGCAAATTCTTGGAGTTGCAATCTAGATATCTGGCAGAAGCCAAGACTGGATTGGCAAACAACCAGGTTCTAAATCTTAGCGGATATCTAGAAAAGGAGGCAAACATATTACTTGTTATTTAAGAAACTTCCACATTCAATGGCAAGGGATTAATACCTGCAAAAATTAAAAAAATAAGGTTCTATGGCTTGTGAACTGTACACTGCAGGTTGCCCATTAGGCAATGGGATTACTTGTGCTTATCTGCTGCAAAACATTCTGGTACTCATTTTGGTACAAAAGTATTCCAGTTGCCTACCAACAATATCATGGAACATCATGCTATCAGCATAGGGCTGTAGTGGTACAGTGGTAAGAATGCAGTCCTGAAAGCTAATTATGCTGACTGTCGGTTGTGAGCAGTTTGGCAGTTTGGTAGTTTGAAGCTCAAGTTTGACTCAGCCTTCGATCCTTCTGAGGTCATTAAAATGAAGACCAGATTGTTTGGACCATTATGCTGACTCTATAAATTGCTTAAAGAGGGCTGTAAACAGGGGTGGGATTCAAATTTTTAAACAACTGGCTCTGTGGGCGTGGCTTAGTTGGTGGGCATGGTTTGGTGGTCATGTAACTGGCTGGGTGTAGCCAACTCAATATCACTCACATCGAGGTACGTATCTCCTTGCCTCGCCTCTCATGATTGTGGGGATGCTGCAACAGTCGTAAGTGTGAAAAATGGTCATAAGTCACTTTTTTCAGTGCCATTGTAACTTTGAATGGTCACTCCACACAAGCAAAGTACCAGCAAAGGAGGAAAAAAAACTCCAGATTTGTTCCTGAGACAGGAAATCTAGTCCTGCCAAGAATGTAATAAGGGTTAACGGAGAGGCAGTTTCTGGAAGCAACACCAGAATGTTTCCATCCTGCCTTCCTTACAGGATTAGGCCAGTAATTTCTTCTAACAATCAGTTCTCCGAACTGCTTAGAATGTTAACAACCGGTTCTAGTGAATCGGTGAGAACTGGTAGAATCCCACCCCTGGCTGTAATGCACTGCGAAGCAGTAAATAAGTCAAGTGCCCTTTGCTATTCCTTTGGGCAAACTCTCTGGCATCAAAATGTGCTGGATCTGTAGTTTTCAGATGCTTAACATTCCAATCACCTAAGGAAGAGAAGGAGATAGAGAAGTGTGTTAGTTGCAGAAGTGTTACCAAAAGGAAGAGAGCTGATATGTTTGCTATTAGCAAAGGGTTTCCTGATAACATCCAGTGTTTCCTCAAAGGTCATAGATAGGATGTTTCTTGATGCAAAACTCTTTTTGTTACATCAAGAATAACAATAAACAATAAATTCAGGCATCCCAGTTTTGCCATTGTATTTCAGGGGCAATGTAGAGATGTCTTCAAAAATATAATTGGGGATGGGGTAATCGTGACCTCTGAAATTTACAAATTTACAAAGAGACAAACTATTTTAAGAGAACAATTGCTTTCTGCTTATAGGGTCACATTTTCCATTTGCAACGGGTCCATTTCTTTGTGAGGCTGTTAGAGTAAAGTTAAACTCTGGAAAGTAATCTTACAGATTTGGAGAATGTCAAAATCCTACAGTCCATCCTCTCTGAAATCAGAGAGCTCATATTTAATCCCTCCCTCCCCCCGCCAAATGCTGTAATGAGGCTTGGGGAAAAATTAAGCTGGGCCGTGATCTTTATTTTTGAAACAAAAGTATGGCAAGGGCTGTAGAAAAAGACTTTGAAATATTCACAGAGAAAAGCAAACATGCAAAAAATGAAAGCAGTTGGACCAGCTCTAGCTTCTGAATACTCTTAAGTGTAGCTCCATGCAGTGAGCATCACAATAGTCCAAATTTGCAATCATCCAAAATACATGTGATCTGTTAAACATGTTTCCTCCTTTGTTCATTCTAGGAATGCTAAACTAGGACAACCAATCCTTTTGCAGCTGGGGATATTTTTCTAAATAGGAAATGCCCATTTCTAAGCCCTTTTCTCTTATTTTTAAGGGGCAACGGGATGTGGTAAAGGAAGAAACTGTTCTTTATTACAAAAGTTCATTACTCCTTATTTTTTCAATTTCCCACTGGCCCCATGTTCTAGGACTATAACTCTGTCTCCAGTTCCTTGTTAGTTTTTTTTGACTTTGAACATAATTTCTTCCAAACTTTGTTGGTGGGAGGGGGAGTTGAAGTTCTGAGGAATTCTGCTTTTTTGGCTTTTATTTCTGCAAAGGCGGCTTTTGCTATTTCTGGAGAAAGGGGATGTCTTCTGTTTTCTACCAGTGTTTATAGCACTTCATTATGATATAATAGGATTGCAGGGAGAAACCACATGGAGTTAGGCTGTTTTCTATTCTGCTTTCTTTAGCAGGGAATTCATATTGTCCCAGACAAAGCAAAAGGTGCTGTAATGTCATCAGGTCTGGGGTTGCCAGAGGACTGGTGAGATCTTGACATATTATTGCTTTTAATATCTATTTTCTGCTATGTCTTGTGATTCTTTTAGATTTTAAAATAATGACTCTTTTTATATGTTTATCATTTTGTGATTTTGTTGTGTGCTGCCCAGATGTTTCATAAGATGATTGGCCATATAAATTTGATGTATAAACAATTATAAATAAATGAATGGTGAGGATGGCAATTTAACAACACTGACTGATAGCAAGGAGCTCTGTTAATGCATGCCAGTTCTTTAAAAAGCATTAGCTTCTCAATTATTTTAGCCAAAGTCCACAGCCACTTAAATTAAAGTAGTTACTCCCTACTTAATCCATTCCAAAGCCATAAGCCCAAGCCAGAAGAAGCATACTATGGTTACTTTCAACACATCATCTAACTCAAATTCTATCAGATCAGATAGGATGGGTGGGTATGGTTCCAGGGCAGGACTTTCCTTAAAGGATGTGGCTTAAAGACTGTGGCTTCCTTTAAAGAATGTAATATAATGGGACATAGGGCACTTTTCAATAGCACTCCCTCCTGAGAAACACCTATCCCCTCAGATATGGTAGCCCCCTACCTCTCTAGGCTTCTGGAAAATTGCTTCATCCCTCATGCTGCGGAATTAGGTGAAATTGCAGTTCAGTGATTGCTTTATATATATAAGAATATATAACATATATATTCATATATGCATACACACATGTTATATATGAAAGATGGGCAACCATTCTAAATGAATAAAAATTAAATATTTTTAAAATATTAATTGTTCTGGTGCTAGATGATCTCTTTCCTTTTGGCTCAATACAGAAGATTTCAATATACCTCTGCCTGATGGCCCCATAAACCCACAGGATGTTAAACCAACTGAGAGTGGTATAACTCACTGCCAAATGATTCTATTTTTTAAACATCTGCAATGATCTGGCTAGGGAATTCTCCATTCCTTTCATTTATTGTTCCTCTACATTATTCTGTTCTTCTTTCATTTCCTCCCTAAGCTCAGCTTAACAAGCAGTAATTCTAGCACCAGTCCCAGACTCCATAATCAGTTTCTTACCCCTTTTTCCTTTCTGCCCTGTGAACATTGTTGATACACATATGTATATTCATAAAACATTCCCAACAGGATAGCTAGCATTATTTATTTTAAACACTTTTATCCTGACTTTTAGGACATGAAACCTACCAAAAGAAATTATAAAATAGAAAATCACACAAGACTACTACTAATACGACAATAAAATGAATAGCAAATGCCTTTTATTATTATGGAAGTTACCAGCCTTAACCATATCCATATTATAGGTTGCATTCCCTGCTAATTTTAGTCATTTGTGGTGCATTTTGTCCAGAATATCAGAAAGGTATCCAAAACACAGTCAATATATGCCAGTCAAGCCCATGCTATTCTATGCAAGCTAGAATCTCTGATTTGGATCCTACCTTATAAGTTATAAACTGTTTCTTGCCTTCCCCAATACATAGGAATTTATACTCTCAGGTTAGATTGCCTTTCATTTAATATACTGACTTTATTTTTTTTTCTTTTACCATTTCTTATTCTTTTCCTTCACTTTGCATAATGTTGCTGATCCTCGATGTAAGTAGCCTGAAAGCTATGCATGCAGATTAATGAAACACCTGTTCTGTATTAAAATCAGATATAGTTTCAGAGCAATAAAATCAGATACAAGAACTGACAAATTCAGTTTTGAAAAGATCTACTGAATTCAGTAGATCTTTGGGTCTATTTCATTTTTAAAATAGGGCACTCTACTTCTTTAAGCTAAACATAACCACCTCTTTTAAATTTTCAAACTTTCCTCACAGGAGCAGGTTCTCCAAATTTTTATTCTCCTTTGTCATGTTTCTAATGGAATGAATTCCCTTTGGAAATCAGATCATGTCATTCTTAATTTCCAAATCCAGATTATAAATTAGATAAATAATTTTCATAAAGGGTTTGCCTTTAGAGCTTCACATTCTGTGTTCATGAATCACAATCTGGGCATTATTCATGCTCTGAATGAACCCACTGGCCATGGTTTCCTGACCATAGTGATACACTGTGCAATTTCTGAAATAGGCAAAGTCCATTTTACTTTTTAAAAAGAAAACATCTGGAAACTCTAGGGCTATTCTAAGCAAGAATGCTGGCAAGCAGAGTAGACTTCTCTAAGTAACTCTCAAACAATGCTGCTTGTTTATTCAAACAAATTAAAAAAATGGAAAGCTTCCTCCTGTAACCGAGGTTGTAAAATAAATATTTAACTTTTGAAAGTTCTGAATCCATCTTTCCAAAGGACATGTATTGTGGTTTATCTGGGGCCTTCCTAAATTATTCAAACAGAACAGCCACCATACATTTGCTTTGTTAAAACTAGGAACTTGCAACAAGTACTAATGTGTTTTGCCACTTGAAGATTTCTCATCAAAAATGCCCTGTGGACTGCAATATCCATACATAAACCTTTTCCTTCATTTGAACATTCCACTTCTGAACCAATTTTGTCATAACATCCCCATCAGAGCCTCTTTTCATTTATCCTGCCAAAGTAAAAATGGACTCTCTCCACCCTCCATCTAGGCTGCTAGAGTAAACATCTATTAATTTTCCCAGATCATGAAATCTTCAGCTCCTGGAGACTGAATATGCCTGCCCAGTATGTAGCTCTGCCTTGAATCAACTCAACAGAAAGTGTCCAAATATTTGGTTGGTAATGGAGAAAATGGACGCAAGTGATCCATGCCCCTTTTGCACAACATCAAAGTCTTCAGAGACAAGCAGCTATTATCAAGTCAATGACTAATAATGGTACAAGAGGTCAGCTATTCCATTAAGAGATCATGATGATTCTAAGTCCACAGTGATTTGTGGAAAACGAAAAAATACTTTAAAAACTCACAAAGAAAGTTTAAAAACAATATAAATGCAGTATTCTATGTATAGGATTTTAGGATATCAATTGGGTCATAAGTTACTGAATGACAGACTGCTCATAGGAACAAGAAAAAAATTAATAGAATCTTATCTCTACAGAATATTTTGAATTGTTTTGTAGTATATAGACAGAATTGGTCACTGTCTTCAATGACCCATGTTGAGGCTGGAGTATGTCTGTCCTAGTCTGACTGAAACTTTTGGAGGTTTTGATGCCATCAAGCATAGTATCTTGCTATCTTTCTGGACCACCTATGGGACTTGGAAATCATAGGCATTGTTTTGCAATGTTTCCATTTCTCTCCCAGTTGGCAGTTTCAATCTGCGATAAGGGGGCCATAGAAATTGGCCTGGTGGCCTCTGAGATGTAGAATGTTGCAGAGCTTTGTTCTCTCTCCTCTGCTCTTTAACATCTATATGAAACCATGGGGTGAAGTCAGGTGATTGTTCAGGATTCAGTATCACGAATACACTCATGACCCACAATTGTACATTGCTTCCCAAGCTGTAAGGGAGATGCCATCATCATGCCTGGAGACTACAAAATCTCCTAAAAAAATAGGAGAGGCAGAAAAGAAAAAAGAAAACAAAATAGTAAAGAAAAACAAAAGAAATACTGTTTATAAATGATTTCCCCTTTCATTGCAATAAATATAAACAATTTTAGTAATATATTTTCTCTTAAAATTCAACAAATGATGTTTTCTTCACATATTTCATTTCTTATTGATAAATAGTTTCTGAAAGCCTCATTTATTCATTCATGTTTAGCAAAAGTCCATCCAGAAATAACAACTGATATTATCTATTTTAAGCTTGATGAAATAAACTCACTTTATATTCCTTCTTTTTACTTTTAACAATCTTGATCCGTAGTCCTTTCAAATAATGTATGAGAATTTGATTTCTTTTAATTTTTTTCATTTCCCCTTTCTGCAAAATTATTCAATTTAGAAAAACTCTTTTATAAATCCAATATAGGAAAATTATCCAGATTATTTTAGTTGGTTGGTTGTGTATCTCTTTTAACTATTAAGAGACCGGCCATTGATGTATTTATTTATGATGGAATTTGCATTTGCTTTATATAGGATGATCAGAAGTGTTATAGGAAATGAGAAATGAAAATCTAGTCATTTACAAGCACTATAAGAATTTTTAGCATAAATATAGCAATGAAATTTGGCTTTAGAAATGTGCCACAGTAGCAAGAAATCAGGGAAAAACTACAGACAATAGTAGAATGAAACCGAAGGCTTGATTGAGCAAGCTATTCGAACAAATGCAATCAAAACTAGAATAGAAAAATCATCAAATGATTTGAAATGTGAATTTTACAAAGAAGCAGAAGAAACAGTAAATTATACATTCAGCTTGTGCAAGAAGATTATAAACAATTATATTAAACTATTGCCAAAGCAATTTACTGGGACATCTGTAAAAATCATCATATGCCAGTAATGAAAAATTTATCAGAATATAAAAGTTGAAAAAGGAGTAAAAAATGAGCAGGTTAAAATATTGTGGGACTTTCAAATACAAAACAATAAAGTCTTGTCTCATAATACACCAGATTTAGATGTGGTTGAAAAGATGAAACTGTGGATACCTGATGTGGCAATACCAGGGCATAGTGAAATAGAAGATAAAGAATTGGAGGAAATCACAATACATCAAGACTTGAAAATCAAAGCTGAAAGATTATGGCACAAACTGGCAGCAATTTTTCCCCTGATTATCAGCATAATTGGTGCTGTACCAAAAATTTCTGGGAAGTTAAGCCCCTGTCACACTGCACCAACGGATGCAAAGAGGATGTAAAATGGACAAAAAAGCTTGCCATCCATTGG